>WYDI02004015.1:0-84621 GCA_009867235.2 Psittacus erithacus | reverse complement strand
TGCAGCCTAGCATTTGGTCTGCTTGTACAACTGCTCCAGAGAGCCATGCCCTTTCTCATCAAGCCATTCCTCAACACTGAGGAGCAGCTCCAGGATACCAGGATACATGCTGCAGCCTATGTGAGTGGATCCTAATGGTTCAGTTTAATCCCAGACAGACTTTTTCCTCAAGCAATTATCTATGCTAACATCATTCATGAGGATTAATGCTTACAGGGAGCAAAGATTTAGGGGCAAATTAAATTTAATGGGGTCTAACTAACTCTTGCTGTTAAACACACGTCTGAGCCTGAGGGAGTCCACCTGCTGTTTGAATCTGTCAGGGAGGTTGGTTCCTACACAGGAGCAGTTCAGGGGCTCCAGTCCCATGCCAAGCACCTTGCATCTGCTTTAGGTTAGCCTGGTAAATACTCAGACAGCACCGTGCGGTTTGAAAAGTCCTGAATGTGCCAGAGAAGCTCACCCCCTCCTGCTTCAGTGTACTCGTTATGTTTGTCTTTTCTTATTGGGATTACCACTGGCTCATCAGGCAGACTCTGCTCTACCTTGCCTCCTTCGTTTCATGGCAGATAGGCCTGTAGTGATTTAAGCAAAAATCTGAGACATCCGAAACATTTCTCCATCTCTACTGCAGGTTTAATATCTCTATCCCAATGTAGTTAATGATAACCTCCTGACAGAGGAGGACCCATGTTCATCCTCATTTCTCCTCTCAACAGCTGGGATTGTTTAGCTTCAGTGAGAAAAAGCTTGGGGGTGGGGTTGGGGGTACTGGTGTTTGGAGGGGGTGTTCTTGTCAATGTATATAAACACCTGAGGGGAGGGAGTAAGAAGATAGAGCCAGAGTTTTTCAGTGGCATTAAGCAACAGGGTCAGAGGCAGTAGTCACAAACTGAAATACAGGAAATTCCACTCAAACAAAAGAAAAAGCTTTCCTACTGTGAGGATGGTCAAACATTGGAACAGCTTGCTTAGAGAGGTTGTGGGGTCTCCATCCTTGCATATGTGTAAAACCTGACTGGACATAGCCTGGAGCAATCTGCTGTAGTTGACCTTGCTTTGAGCAGAGAAGTTGGAGTAAGCAAGCTCTAGAGGTTCCTTCCAGCCTCAGTGATTCTATGATTTTTTGAAGTTTCCACTCATGAATGCAGAAAAGTACCATTTCTTCTTTTTGGTTTTCATCAGTTGGCGTGTATCCATTCCCTATTCATTTATAGGTAAAATGTTCTTGCATTAATGACTTGTGAGCTTTCTAATGCCTGTAGCTTTTATGTGTTCTCTTAACTGAGTGCACGCAGAGGTAAAAAACATACGGACATAAATCTTAGCTGCTCAAAAAATGTTTCTAGTGGAGCACTGTACCCATTTTGTTAAGCAAATTCATGAGGATCTTGCTGAGAAATGGTGGCTCTGTTCAGCACAGAGACTTGAGAAATTAATTCCCAGAGCGCCATGTTCCTGTATTTGCTCTTTTATAACATTTGTTCACAATTTAAAACATAAGACCCTATGCTTGTATTAAAAAATTAGAAAAAAATTAGAAAAAAATATATCAAATTGTTTGACCAAATAACAGATTACTTGTATCAGGATTTATTTGGGGCTTAGGCATTTTTTAGGCAATGTGGAGGACTTGTAAGCAATAAACTGTGTTACATATACCTGAATTACATGCGGAACTGTGTAGAACCTTGTTCAGTAAATGCAGGCATAGCTGCAATTTTCAGGCACTTAAAACAAAGAAGAAATTTTACATGAGAAATGGAATTCATATTTTCTCAGTGTGTTCCTGCTTTATTAACCTGAGTGTTTTTAGTAGCCTCACCACTGTGGTATGTGAACATTGGTATATTTTAAGGGATACCTATGGGAGCTCAGTTCCTCTCAGTGCAGAGTTCCCTATTATTTTGTAATGAGCAATAAAGCAGTTCAGACAATTGATCTATTGCATCAACACACAGAAATTCAAATTGAAATTGAAACCTGCCTTCAAGAGCCAATTTCAATAAAGTCTGAAAGCCATTTGTCTGTATTTTCAGCACTTACGTTCTATGTTGTGAGAGCTAGGGTTGTGGAAGCAGGACTTACAGCTCCACATGACCTCCCTGGACATATCATTAAACAAAAATAAATAGAAAAGCCCTAATTCTCTTCAGTAGAATCTGACATAATGTGTCAGTTTCTAATAAAAGGATAAATGTAAATGTTTACTTTTACAGGTTTAAATGTGAAAGAGAAAAATATTTAGGTAGCAGCCTACCTGATCTTGCAGTGAGCTCAACAGAAGAAGGACCAAACCACATATGGGAATGGGCCAGTGTATTTGCTTTTGTGAAGTACTGTTCAGGGAAATGGAGGTGACTCTTTTCCCATTTAACTCATGCCTTTAGTTGCTGATCAGTCCCACTACAGTTATCGCAGCTTGTTCACACAAGCCAGTGGTGGTGGTTTAAGTTGGCTCCACTTTCTCTTTGGGGCTCACAAGCAGCAGGAAGTGTGGGAAGAACTATGGCCTCAAGGAAATACAAAAAGAGTTCTATTTTTGACCTAATTAAGTGGTGTTGAAAAAACACTGCACATGCAATGCACTACGCAATCTTTTAGGAGATTGCTATAAGAAAAAACCCAACCTGTTAAATGCCAGCAAACAGCAACTGCCTCTTTACTACAGTTCCTGGCACAGAACATGCATCATCCCCAGATCAGGGCAGCAGTAATTAGGAGGCTTTGCCTTGCATGCTGAGTAATAAAATGTACCTATTTTCCTCCACCTTTGCAACACAGTTCTCTGGCTGCCACAGGCCTGCTCATCTTACGTAGCCCAGTGTTTTGAGGAGAGTATGTTGCAACTGACTTTTTGTCTATAAACTTTCAGGCTTATATGCCCTGGCTGATGAAATATTGCTATTTTCACATACCTTTCTTAGAGGTGTGAGGATGTGAAAAACTGTTTTGGAAGGGTTTAGAGAAGACATAGCTAGCTGCTCATTTCTGAGATCTGGCAAGGCCAAGTCCGGATACTGCTCTAAGCTGACAAGACACACACTGGCAAAATCATTTCTCTTGGAGCAAACAAATTGTGTTGCTGTTACTGTACTCGCACCACAACTGGTCTTTATACCCCACCTTTGTCCCACACTGATGGTACCTGTGGCAGTTACCATAGTTGGGGTCTAGCGATGGACAGGAGACACAGTTGGGACTGAGCTCAGCCCTGTCTCCTCGGGGAAGGAAGAACAGTCCCAAGACAGCTTCTTCGGATACTACGGAAACAAGTGGGCAAACCCATCCAGGGGCTCCTGACTTCATGCTCTCCAGAGGTACACAGCTGGAGCCCAGGGGATCGAGAGCAGGAGTACCCAAGGGAACACACTCCCATTTCGAGCAAAGAATAAACAGAGTACACAGACCCACGGTCACACGGAACTCCTCTGTCAATGATCCCACCGTCCCGGACTCGCCCAGCGCTCCCCCTCTTGCAGCTCCCTGCAGAGCTGGGAGAAGGGCCGGGACCTGCGCGTCAGTTCCCTCAGCAGCCCAGAACACCCGCGAAGCCCCGGGAGCAGAGCCGGGGCCCTGAACGGCTCATCAGGACCTCGAGGCCGGCAGCTCCCTGCCCCGCGCTACGGCAAGCTCGGCACTCCGGCGTGGTAACATCCCCGCCCGGGCTCGTCAGGCCGCTCCATCCCCTGCCAACCCCCGCAGCCAGCCCCAGCCGTCAAACGCGCTTTCCCTTTAAGACCACGCTCCCGCCCAGCCGCGCCCGCCCGGCGCTCTCGGCCCGCAGCCCTGCGGCAGCGGCACCGCTGAGGAGCCGACGCGCTTGCCGCCGCTGTCACCGTGGCCGGGGCAGGCTCTCCTCGGCTGCTGAGGGGCAGAGCGGGGCGGCAGCATGTCCACTAAGGCGGAGCAGTGTGAGTGGCGGGACCGGGAGCGCGGCGCGGGCTGGGGCCTGTCCGAGGGAAGCGGGGGTCGGCCGGCCGAGGGTGCCTTCCGACTGATGGCGCTGCCCGACTGGCGGTCACCCCGGCGGGGTAGCGCTGCCCGGTCTCAACGCGCCTGATATGGCGTCCGCGTAGCAGCGAGTGCAAGGGGAGGGGGGGCTGCCTTGGTTCTGGCTCTTTCTGTCTCTGCCGCCGCCTTGTGCTTGGTGACGGCGGCCCGTGGAGTATCTCGCCTCAAGCCCCGCGCCTCGCTGGCCGGCCCTTCAGGGGGGACCGCGTGTTGGTGCAGAAGCAGCGCCGGGACCCTGGGGGTACAAATGAGGGATCGGGAGGTGAGAGTTAAGACTGAGGCGACCGGCTTGGCCCTCCACCTCGCGGCGGGAGCCCTCCAGCCTGCCTTCTCAGCTGGTGCTGTGCCATGTCCCAAAGGATGTAGCCTCCCGAGAGACGAGATCCGACCGTGGAGACCAAAGATGACCTATCCATTGTCATCTTGAAGGTGGTCTTGCTGTGAGATAGCGAGAAGAGAGGTGTGCTGTCATTCTTGCTGTGCTGTTCACCTTTTGGGTGAACGTAGGCAGGGTGTTACCGTCTCGCTGGCATGCTGCTTGTTATAGCCCCCAGAGCCTCGCAGCAGGAGCCCTCGTAGTGCTGACAGCCCCTGCCCGGGCCTAGCAAGCTGCCTCACAGCCACGGATGTTTCACCACCATGATGGCTAGATCTGATCTGAGCGAGAGCAGATGACGTGGTGGTTGGGATGTCACCAGCTGGGCCATGCAGGTGTTCCCTGCTGTGGTTGGTGCTGCTAACAACTGGTGTGTCTGCAAGAAGCCTGGTAGGAGGCTTAAAGAAAAATACCAGGGTGGTCAAGCTTGTCACTTATATCAAAGACGCTTTCTCTCCCGATACAGCGTCATGGTTGTGAGCCAGGCAGTCTGTGACCAGTAGCTTGGATTGATGTTTGTCGTGATGAGATGATACGATCTGACACTTTGCATGCTGTGACTTGCTGTCTCCTTCCTCCAGGTCACTGGGAAGGATCCTTGTATTTATATATGCCTGTGATGAACTGATCTAAGGAAAAGAATACTTGCATTTTTTTTTCTTTAGGGTTTACTGCTTATTTACAGTGATGATGGATGTTTCTATTAAAATATTATATGGATGCTAATTTATTGCTGTAGGGTATATTTCTGGCCTCATAAATAGAGACACAATGTTCTGACTGTGCAGCAGCTCTGAAGTGTGCAGTGTTCAGATATGTACTGTTCTGTTCTTTCTGCCTTCCTCACCCCCCTCCTGAGTTCTGTAATTGTTTCTTTCTTCTTGTGATAATTATGCATTAATTATGCCTCTTTGACACCAGCATGTGGAAGAATTTCTGACGCCTTTTGTCCCAACACTGCCTTTGGCATTTTCTTTCTTTTCTATTCTGCCTTCTCTCTTCCTCTATTCCTAATGCTTTTGGTCTGCTCTGTTTGAGCGTCTCTTTCATATTTTATCCTTGGCTGTTTTTTCTTTTCATCCCCTTGTACTGTTCAAGACGGTGCATCTTGGCCTGCCGTGTCCCTGCTGCTCTCTATTTTAAGACTTATTTGGGGTCCGGGTTTCAGATCTTTCAACCTCCTAATGTTCCTTTTCATGATGCTCCAGGTAGAGTATTTGGTTAATGGACATATCATGTGTGTTATGACCTACTGAATGCATTTTGTTTACCAGGGCTGTTCCCCTGTCTAATTCTTACATCATTACCAAATGTCTTTGTCTTTACATAACTTCAAGATTCCCTTACTTGCAATTCTTTACAAATGGTGATGGATTCTGACACAGATTATGTTGATGTGCATACATCACTACCAGGCAAACCTTCAAACCCCAGCTGTTGCTGTTGTTGCTTCTGCCTTCATTGACTGACAGGCAAGAAACAGAATATTTTGGGAAGGAGACAAGTCACAAGTCATAATGAATCTCAATTTACCAAGAGCAGCAGCAAAACACTACGAATGAGGAAACAGACTGATCAGAACAGAAGAGGTGCTGGTCTAAACGTGAATCTTTGGCCACCCCACAGCTCTTTGGCAGGTTGTATGAACAACAGGTAAAATTGTGGCAGTCTGGGAAGTTGTCTTGAAGCCTCCCTTTTTTGTGACCACATGCATCTTGTATCTCATACCAGCAGTACTGATGGTGACATCATTTGACTCATGGCATGCCTGCAGTGTTCTATTGTAGTAAAAAAACTAGTTCTTTTTCACCTTAAATAGCAGTAGGTGGTGTTCAGTTGTGGTAAGTAATGTCCTGGGAATGCCTGGTGCCCACTCTGTTCTTCAGAATGGTGAGACAACCAAGACCATCTTTAAAGACTCCTAATAGTTTCAACTCTAGACTTCTACGAGGGGGCTAGGAAGTTTAGTTAGGTTTGTGTAGATCTGAGAGACATAACCCAGCAAAGTATCCTGGAATAACTTTTTCCTCATTTTTTTACTATATTATTTTTTTAATGTGATGACGAATAAGATGTGGGGTGAGGAAGGGAAAGCAGGTCTTAGACTACTCAAACTTTTGTAATGTGGAGTGAAACACATCATGAGCCAGTGTTACTACCCCACCGGTTTTGGGGGTGTCTGTGCTAGCTGTGGCTGGTCTCACAGAGACAGGGATAACCTTCTGCCAAAGTGCTGTTCGTATGCCACAGGCTTATGTGGTGGCCTGAAAGGCTCTGATCTTGCTCCTAGCTATACTGAGGCAATCTGAGTCCGTGTGAAAAAACTTCTATTTTCAGTTGTTTGGGGGGAAGAAATAGCAGTTGATTTTAATTATCCATTAAGGTCACCTTAAAATAGATTTGTAAAGTGAAACACGTAAAAGTGAGGAAATATAAATTGCTTATACTTCCTTAGTTTATTCCTTTTGCATATGCCTTATGACAATCTCCCTAATTGCATTTTTACTTGCTGTTTTCCCATAGACCCCAGCCCTATGCGGTCGCATAGTGGGCTTTCTCTCTGTCATGAAGCAGGGTGATACTGTGAGGGAGACTTTTGCCTGTAGAAGCTTCACTTGAGACAGAAACTGGGAGGGGACATTTGATACAGTTGGAAACAGGAGAAAGGATGATCATGATGGGGGCAGTTGGGTGCTGGAAGACAGTTTCTTGTCAAGCGATTCAAACGGATGGTATTCTTCACTTGGTGATTATTTTAGTTTTCCTCATTGTATGGGTAACTGACTTGAAATTGTCAAACCTCGTTTGTTTTGTGAGTGAGCACTCACAGACGCTGTTGTTTCCTGGGTGTAAAAGTCCGGTACATGCTGTTATCTATACTGGGAAAACGGCTCTCGGTGTCTTAAGTTGAGCCTCCAACAGCAGTTGCAGACACTTTACCCTTGATGTCTGTCCTTCAGTCTTTTTCTGTGATATGCATATAATGTCACCCCTTCTCATTTAACTGCCATTGGTACAGAAATGAATCAGAATGCTCATGAGATGTTGAGGTACGGCAGCAGAAGGGGCACTTCTCTCAGGAAGTTAGTGCCCTTCTGTTCAGCAGAGGACTTAGTGGTATTCCTTCTTTAATGAATGCCATTTGACAATAAGAATAAAACAAAGTATTGACTAATTGCTCATTTAGGAAGCGCAATTTATCTACCACACTGAAGGAGCCCTGAAGGGGAAGAGGCATATATCTTGGTGTAGGGAAGGACTCATAGTCCATATGCTCAAGACTGAAGTAGTTCAGAAATCTGTCACCTTTTAACTGCCTGTTACACAGTCTTGGTGCACTTTTAATATAATTAAGTTCTCTGCTTCCACTGAGACTGCGTCTGCGCAGG
The DNA here is from genome assembly GCA_009867235.2 of Psittacus erithacus. NCBI lineage: Eukaryota > Metazoa > Chordata > Aves > Psittaciformes > Psittacidae > Psittacus > Psittacus erithacus. Next base: position 76,842 of record WYDI02004015.1, on the reverse strand, counting down.
GTGATGCTATGAACAGCTGCTGAGCTGGTGTATCCTCTGCCACAGCCAGTACACTCTATTTCTCAACAGATTAGGCTGAGCAGAGCAAAAAATAGAGGTGATTGTGCTAAGGTGTCTCTGTGTGAGACTGTCTTGTGCCATGTAGACAATGTAAGGCATTGCAGCTATGGTGGGTAATCCCTTTTTTCTTGTAGTGAACAATGATCTCTATTAGCAAATAAGCACACTGTTATTTTTAAAACAACACAAAAATAGTTTTAGTAAAGGTGTAGAGCTCATACTGCTCTTTGGAATCCCCTCACCTGCTTGATCAGACTTCCTAAGACACTAAAATAAACAGCACGGATCTTTTAATAACTTTAGTTAATTGCAAAAAGTAAATGCATGGCCTAAAGTAAATCACATAAGCTCTCTCTGTCTCAGTGTATGTCTCTGCTTTGGCTGTAGAAATATTTATCTGTCTCACATGAACCTCCTGTGATCCAATGACTCATTCATTATAAATGAATCTTGAGATGCTTGTAGACATGGAAGAAGTACATTTTTTGTTGTTTAACTTTTTTTTTTATTTTTTATTTAAAATTTCTAGCGCTAGTACAGGTGTAGGCATTCACTTCTATGCTTTCCCCTTGGTGCACTTGCATTAGCGTGTTCAATTTATTCATTCAAAACAGAAGGAACAGGGGGACACTTCTCTGTTTTTCACAGTTTAATTCTTAAATTAAAAAAAAAAAAATCAGCAGTAGTAGGAACAGAGGTGATTCTGTCAGTCAGCAAAAAGACTAAATGAAAGTTTCTGTGTTTGTTTTTTGTCTTTTATGTAGTTGCGTCCAAAATCCGATACCTTCAGGAATACCACAACCGGGTCCTCCACAACATTTACCCTGTGCCCTCTGGAACTGACATTGCAAATACTCTGAAATACTTTTCTCAGACGTTATTGAGGTAAGTTTTAACTAATGCTCTTGAAGAATAAAGAGCTAAAGAATTGTAGGGGGGTATTGAATGACTTTTAATTTGTTGCAAGATTTAATGGGTCAGTGCTCAGCAAAAGAGAGTCAGAACATAATTTAAGAAAAGAATGGTATGAATTAACTTCTTCAGTGGCTGTTGCCCAATTTGCCCAGTTGAGCTGCTTACTGAGTGGCTGATTCTAAAATAAGCTTGGTTGATTATACATTTGCTTGGCCCTTCCAAGACTTATTAGCTGAATGCACAAAAGTGCTGAACTTGTGAAGAAAGGAATTTGTGACCTATAAAATTTTAGATGTGTTTTATGCTTATGATTTCTTTAACAGTCCTGGTACCTCAGGATCCTAGAGCAATGCCAGATGAGCAAAACTAGCTTCTTACTGTGCTGTAGTTCAGCTGGCTGTCAGGCTTGGGTTCTGATTCAGTCCCTCATAACAATACAAGTAGATAGAAAGTTTGTATACAGATCTGGAGTTGCATGGCAAAACCAGGTCAGGGTTGTTCTGACCTGGGGTTTTGATTTAGTCCAATATTTTATAATAGTGTCTAGTATGAAGTACCATATGATCACAGAACATATTTTGAATAGGAAATGCTACCTCTTGTCTTGCTAAAAAGATGTGAAAAATTGAGAGACTTAATTAGGAATGACATATAGTCCATGGTGCTACCTAGTGGAGTCATACTTTTAAATTGTTTTTAAAACAGCTTTTGACAGTGAGGAGGTGATTTTTTTTCTGCGCAGGTTTTGGCTTGTTTTTACATCCAGAAAAAAGCGGTTAAAGATCCATTCCTGTGTGTTGCTTCCTGATTTATACTGGAAAGTTTGTCCCTTTTGTCAGAAGCTAGTTTGGAAATACAACTATTTGCCTTATTTGATGAGGGAAATATTAACAAAATACAATTAACCCATGTATTTGTACACCCTATAATGCATGCAAGTTGAGAAGCAAGAATTTAAACTTGCAAGAATAATCATAGCTCATTCTAACATTCATTTAAAAGCACATGGGGTATATCAAAATTCTTGACCCCCTTTGTATGACTGTAAGATACATGGACAAAAATACTTATAATTAATGGAACACCTGTTCACTGCAAACAGGTAGTTTCCTGTTTACTTTTGAAAATTCCAAGAGTAGAAGTGTTTAAGCACTGTGAAACTGGTTTCCCTCAACCTGTAGGGCTTTTATTTTTTTAAGATGAAGTAAATTAAATTTTGTCTCATTATATTGCAGCAGTGGGAAAAAAAATGTTCAAAGAGTCATTGACATTACCTCTAAAATGTGGCTCTGTTCCCACATCAGGCTGTTTTGATGCATTATTTGCACAACATATGCATTAGGTAAGGTTCTATATGACAAAATGCCATCTGCTTAAATGTTGTGGGCCTTTAAGCGAGAAAGTTGAACTTGGCATTTTCTCCCTTAGCTGTAACTACCAAGTGCTATAATGAGATCTTTTTCTTCTTGAGCAGAAGTATGTTGACAGCATGGATTTAGAGTCTGCTGCTTAAAGAAAGTGTTTTTATATCACTCTGTTGTCTTCATCTTCCTAAGCTGTACAGCTGACATATCCGATGTGGCAAATTCTTCTCAATCCATGAACAGTGATGTTCCTGGACTTACTGAAAAAGCTTTATAGTGACTGTGAGAGCAGATCAGAAATCAGGGTACCAACTGCACAACTGAGCAACTCAGTTTCTTTATTTCATGTTCAGAATGGGACTGAACCAAAATCCTGTTGCTGATAATGTTGAACCTCCTGCAGCAGAAGTGATACTCATATTTAAGATGCAGGTCTACACAAAAGACTTTGTCCTTCAAGATCTGGGATCTGGTCAGCCTCAGAGCTAGAAGGGTACTAGAAATAGAAGCCAGGACTTGGATCTAGGTTTAAGTAGACTGAGTTCTCATACTCAGCAAGGTCAAATCCACATTCTGAATCCCCATAACTGGGGAATTTGAACTGTGGGTCAAAGCCTGAGTGCTGTGGTTGAACCACTGTGAGTTTAAACACTAGCTGATACTAAGAAAAAAGCTGGATAAAAAAGCAAAACAAAACACACCCTGTATTTAGTGTGGCAGATGGCAAGAAGGAAACTTCTCACCCACTGTGTGCAGATCTCTGCAAGATTTACCCTAAAACTAAGCAGACTGGTTAAGAACTTTTCTGAAGAGCGTGTCAGAAATTTCTTTGAATATGCTGCATGTTGAGTCTTCTTTCTGCCTCCTATGCTGAGACTCCATTGTGCAAGGTTTACCATAGAAGTACATGGTGGAGAACAATCTTTCTGGCTTGAGACAGAGCACATACAATGAATTTGGGCTGTTAAGAGAATACTGATCAAACAGTAGCAAAAATTCCCATTGATTTCTGGAGATTTCAGGCCTGGCCTTCAGAATAAGTTGCTTGTGATCAGCTGCTATTTTAAAACAACTTTTAAAAATATTTCCCAGTTCGATGTGTACTCTCGTTGCAGCTGAAATTTTTGGGACAAACATTTTTTGGGGAACATAGGTAATAGGAGTAGAGATTAGTCAGAGAAATTTCATATGATGATTGAGTTGTGCAGGTGTAGCTTTTACTGTTTATTGTACTTTTTACCTTTCCATGTGATGGACACGTTGAGTGTGTTCTTTTCAGGGGGACATTCCCACTGTTTTGAATCACATTCATATCTGGTGTCATTCTGCTAGCTATAGTTGGAATGCACAAAAGGGTTAATTTGCTCCTTTGCTCTCTACGCAGCCTCGATAAATCACGAGCTTAGGGGTGGGGGGAACAGATGCTGAATGGTTGAAAAGAAATAAAATCCTTATTTCTATGGGCAAGCATCACATAAAATCACCATACACAATGCATAGCACGTTGATCCATTTAGTTCTTTGTTAATTTTCTCTTTGGGAAGAGCATTTCTTTACATTACAGCATGAATTTGTTTCATGCCCTGCTCATTTTCAGTGTTTTCTCCCTCATTTGAGGAATGATTTAAGACTTAATAAACATCTTGCAGAACAGCTCATTCTTTCACATCTTCTTGGAGAAAATCCTCCATATGTATTTCTAAGTAAAATGTTTTACATAAGGAATAGTTATAAATGCCCAGTGGCTAATTAATGCTCAAGCTTGTTTTGCTGCCTTGGTGAGATGCAATTTGCTTGTACGCATTTTAGGAAACCTTTCCTGGAAGACAATAATTTGGCGATAGATTTGCAGCAAAGATGTACAGATCTTGAAAGAAGCCATGGTAGCTTTATCACTTGTCACGGAGTAAGTTCAGTATGGAGGTTTGATCTGCAGACACTCAAATTTCTCAGTACTTGGCTTGAACAGAAGCAGGAACAGACTGCAAACATTGTATCTTGGTCTTGGGGAACTTCCTGGATTTTCAGTATTGACTCAGAATTCTGATTATTACTTATAAAACATATGGGTCAAGCAAAAGCCTGGGTCTGAAAGTTTTTGGTGGTTCGTTGTGAGGTTTTTTTTTTTCTCCTAAATTTGGTGTGGTTGTAGCTGGGATTTAAATACAGACTCATTGCTGTTCCTGAAGTGAACAGAATCACAGAATCAACCAGGTTGGAAAAGACCTCTTTAGATCATCAAGTCCAACCTTTACTCCTGGTCTGCCAAGACTACCACTAAACCATGTCACTGAGAGCCTGACCTACAGGATTTTGAGCGCTTCCAGGGACAGTGATTCCAATGCTGCCCTTGGCAGCCTCTTCCAATGCCTGACCACCCTTTTGGTGAAGGAAGGACACCCGGATCAAGATACAGGATGGTGCGGCCTCTAATCCATAGATGGGCCATAGCTCCATGTTAAAAGGAAGGGAAGCCTATAGAGTAAGCTCTCCATCATTGCCATAAGCTTTCCAAATCAAGGATTAATTAATACAGTAATATAATTTCTGGAAATAGGTTCACTTGAAGTCGTGTGTTGGGAAGTGAAGGAATGGGTAATTGGTATCATCTGTTGCTAGACAGGGAAGGAATATAATTTAGTGTGTTCGTATCTCTAAACATGAGCTGCAAAGTACAGCAAATGAACATCAAGCAAATTAAAAAGAATCAGCACTCTGATAATTTGTTTTTCAAGTCTTACTAGATCTTAGGTGATTTTCTGACACAGTTCCGTAAATACTGTCATGACAGTCACCACATTTCTTGTACTGGACATTGGGTAACAGAAACCAAAATAATCTACCAAATATGTAAGGCACAATAAAAGAGGAAAAAAGAATAAATATGTAGTTTCTTAAAACAGACTACGTCTGTCGTCTCTGACTGCAAGTGTGATGTGATAGTAGGCACTTGGCCTAGAACTGTTCTTGTGAAAGTGTTTTATTTATATGGCAAATGAATGACACTTCTTATAAGCTGCTCTTACAAGTGCCTTAGCAAGTATTTAACTTGCTTGTGTAAATTATTGAATTGACTTGTGAGGTAACAGATATCTTTGCTAAGGCGATGAAGCGACAGGGATTTCTGTACTGTTAAAGAGGACAGAGGTTTCCAGAAGTGCTCTTTCTTGACATAACTCTGCTCTTCGTTACTCTGTCAAAATTTTCATGCCACTCTCTCTTCTTTTATAAGTTCTAACCCCGACTTTAGAGACAGAGTTAAACCAACAGCAGCTGCTTTTGGAAATCACAACCACTGAGAGGTGCAAAAAACCAAAAAAAGAGCAGCATTGTGTGTGGTTTAATATATTTAGAAGGTCTGTTATACTTTATAGGCACATAAGATTATGAACTCACCCTATAATTACCTGATAACTAAAATATAACACTGCTTAAGTGACAATTAATTTCTATTTAAAATAGTGGGGTTTATTTTTTTTTAACATAAACCAAATTAACATGTTTGCAACCATGTTTACAACATTCTTAAAGCAACATAACAAGCTGGTTGTCGTATAGCTTCTATTTTGATTCCCACTAAATCCTTTGTATTTTTTTTAAATTATCTCTCCTTTAGTTTATAGTGAGTTTTGTTGAATAATAACGTAAGTAACAGCAGGAATGTATGGTAACATACTGTCTGATCTGCAGTTACGTAATTGGTCTTGCTTGCTTAGCCTTTAGATTTTACGCAGGTAACTATTTACCCAAGGAGTGTTTGTATTCATAAAGTAAAATGTTTCCTCCCTAAACATGGGCAAAATTAAAAACACACATAAACAACCATTATCATTAGCTCACAAACATATGCTAAAGACCATCTACTATATATTATTTTATAACTTTTACAAATATAGTTTAGTTAACATTTTAGAAATATTATATGATTTCTAAATCCATGTGCCTGTTTAAACTTCATTATCTCAAATGATACTGAGTGAGTGGTCATGAAACAGTATCATAAAATACATACAGACATTATTTTAATGCAATAAACATGTGATTTTTAAGACTATCTTAACAAACACACATGTTTATTCTTTGCTAAAACATGTTTCTGCAAGTGCCACACCTATATTTTGCATGTTTCCAGTCGGTTCAAAAGATTAGGGGGCTGGGGGAGGAGGAGAAAATAAATCTCTCAATCTTGGAGCGAAATACCAGCCTATTTTGACACTGCTATTTTTCCATAGCAAACCCTTAAAATGGTGAGATTTTTTTCTGAACTGTGAAACATGGGTAGGGCACTGAAACATGCATTTTTATATTTTTGCTCCTTATGAACCAGATAACACATGAGATGCAATGAAATTTTCCCAGATGTTAATTTTTAATTCTCTTGCCTTGAAGCATGAAAGTGAATAGTTGCTAGATTTGTAGGCACACTGGTTTTGGTAATGATTGCATCTTATGTGGGATGTATCTGGTCTTTTATTATTTGTTTTATAGTGTCATTTCAATGTAATGTGCTGTTCTTTGTGTCTTTGTTGTCTCTTTTTTTTCTTTGTCCCCCCAACAGCATTTTGTCCCGCACAGGGAAGAAGGAGAATCAAGATGCCTCCAATTTGACAGTGCCCATGACCATGTGTCTTTTTCCTGTGCCATTCCCACTCACCCCATCTCTAAGACCACAGGTCAGTTCCATCAACCCTACTGTTACTCGCTCCCTCCTTTACAGCGTCCTGCGAGATGCTCCATCTGAACGTGGCCAGCAAAGTCGTGATGCTCAGTTATCAGACTACCCATCTTTGGACTATCAAGGACTTTACGTGACACTGGTGACACTGCTGGATCTAGTTCCCTTGCTACAACATGGTCAACATGGTAAGCAGGCCCTTGAACCCTTCCAGTACGCTTAACTTCAGTGTTGTGAATCCATGAATGATACATAAATGCAGTAGAAGAGATGGGCCTAAAATGACCTGGATCTGGAATTCAAATCTTCTGGGATACATTATATCCAAGTGTTTGGTTTGACTTTCTTAAATAAAAGATGTTATTTTGCTAACTGTGAATTTGGCTTTGAATTCTTAGGTTGTCTGATTTTTAGTGATATGTTGGTGGTATGTAACTAAAATACAACGGTATGTAACAAAAATAATACAGATGTATCTACAAAAAATGGATTTTGAATTTTAATCTGTTGCAGTATCTTCAGACTGGTCCTTTTGGGGTGTCTTGCTTAAATAGGCACGAATTGCTTGCAGATGTGTATCTGGCCTATAATAAATAACGCAGATTGAGTGTTTTGGTGAAAGTCCGTCTCTAAATAGAACATAGTATACATTACATTTGTTTGAGGAAGAAATGGTAATGGTGATTTGAGATAGCTTTAAAATATTATTGGGTAAAAAGATAGCATTATCTCTGTCTGATCTACAGAAAAGCTGTATTTCCTTATGTTTTGAATCAGTTAATTGCAAGATTTTTTTTGTGACTGGCTTGTGTTAGTCTGTGGCTTCGTATAGTGGGATTCAGGAGCCCAGTATTCTCCCTGTATTACATTAGCCAAATATTAATTTTCACCATGTTATCAGTGAAAATTTATTACATGGTTCAGTATAGAAAGATTATCAATCTGATACACTACTGAAATTCTTTAAGAGGAAAGTTTTTTTTGTTAAATGCTGAATTCCTTTTGAGTTGGCAACAGCATGCTTTGAATCAAAGACTACTGCACTAGGAAATGGTATTATCCAGCAAAGGAGGCTTCTGGCAAATTATAGACTTGTGGACTTCAATTTCTAGAAATGGGGAATTTAATTATCAAACCAATATTTTTCTAAATAGATAACATTATGATAATTAACAACCAATGCAGACGTGTAAAGAACAAATAACACTGAGCAAACATAATTTCTTTTTATGGCAACACAATGGCTCTCCTGGTGGGGTATTCCTGTCCTTGGTCAGGCTTTTGTTGCTGTGTCACTTAACATCCTAATAGGCAATATGGGACATGCGTTTCCCCATTTGAGGGAGGAAAACACTACAGAAGTAATTACCAGCAGCTCTTGTCAGCTGGAAAGGTGTGCCAGGTGGAGGTCTTACAGGAGTCTGTGCTGGGTCTAGTGTTACCAAATACTTCATTTTTTTTACTTGGCTGATAGAAATGAGAATTGATTTGCAGGGCTTATCAAGATGGCAAATATCACATCCTTTGTGTGAAAGATACATGATTCAAAACAGTCTTGGCAAATAGCATTCTGTTTTGAAACATCTTCAAAGGAGAAATGTAAAATACTGTGTTTAAGCAGGAGAAATAAAAGGCAGAAATGAAATGGGGGAAATACTAGCTTGAAAGCCATACTGCAGAAGGATCTGGATGTTGCAGTAGATCAGAGGCAGACCATAAGTCACTAACATATTAATATTTTTCCAGCAATATATAAACAGGTGCTTTGGGTAACAGCCCAAGCAAGGCCTCAGCTGGAGTAAAATTCTCGTATTTGTCCATCTGGCTTAGAGAAAGACATGGACCATTTGTGGGTAGTCCAGGAAAAATAAGCAAGCATGATTTGAGGTCTAGAAGGTGTGAATAGTGAGGAAAAATGGAAAGAACATGGTTTGTCTATCTTGGAGAAAAATGAAAGTGAGATGTGATTACCAGATACAAATATGGCAATGAGAAATAAAGTAACCCAAACTATTTGCGGTTGCAAATGATCAGGCTAAGACATTATAAGCTTAAATTGCAGCAATGGAAATAAAAAAAAAAAAAAAAAAGGCCTTTTTATTATAAAGATGGTTAAGCACCAGGATGAATTGCCAGGAGGAGTGAACTGTCCTGCGGAATTCTAAGAACAGTTTAGATAAATATCTGCCAGGAATAATTTGGTTGTCTCGTGCTGGGGGTAAGGGGAAGTCACTTGCTATTTTTTACGGTTCTGTGTATGGAGAATTTTGCAATACAGCTTGTCATTTATTTCTCCCTCAGCTTAGCATTTGACTAAAAGAAGTATATATATTTTTTAATCAGAACAGTGTTGTTTGGGTAAGTACAAGTGGTGTGCCAGGTGGTCCTGAGCTTTCATGCAATGCTGTCAATGCTTAACTGGTAAATATGTATTGCAAGAGAGAAGCACTCCCAAGCATTAAGGGTCTGGACAGGGCCTTGTCTAGACTTACTAGTACCACTGAAATGGAGCGCCAGTTTTAATTCTTACTGTGACTCATGATGTTTACAGCTACAGATCTCTAAGCACTACAGGACCAGTTTTGAATCATACTAGTTGCACAGATGAGGCTGAAGGCCTGTGTGACTTAAGGTTAAACCACAACACAAAGCTGCAAAAGGAATTCCTCTCATGTAGGGGAAAGGCCTTCTGATGTATTGGGATCATCCTACAAGTTCAGACTTGGGGTTCAGTAAGTGCTGTAACCTTTCTCAGTGGCTGTTTGCCCCATATCACTCCTCATTTGAGAGAGGGTGTAGATTCCACAGTGCTCAGATACACAAGAACCTATCCCTTCCCTTTGGATCTTGAATTGTTGCCCCTATTCTTAAGTATTCCTTCCAAAGAGTTATGGTATAATTAGTTAGAATAAGTATGTAAATTCTTGGTAAATATTCCTTTCCTTTTAAGCTTTGGCCATTTTTGGCCTTACTGGCTTGCCGGGAAAACAACATACATAGTTTATTTACATGCTGTTTGAAAAATACAGGAATGCTTCCTGTAGTCTCTCTGTGGAGGGTACTTTGCAGCTCTTCTGAGAGTAATTTAAGATGAAAATCTTATTTGTCTATGACTGATAAAGACTAGAATGTTTTTTTGCAAAAGCAAGCCTTCAGTACCAAAGTACACATCAAATTCTGATTCTGATAATACCTCTGCTTAAATGCAGACCATTGTATGTTAATCAGTATGTGATTAAAGTCAACACTGATTTTAATCGATTATTTTACTAGCTGTACTATTAATATTCGATTTACTCCTGTGAGTATTGAACAGTTGTTTCCCTCTGTTCTAGGAGGGGCTTAAAAATGGTGGGTGAAGTCTCTTGTCTATAGTTATTAGCTTCTCTAATTACTTTGAGGGGAAAACTTGAATTAAAATTAAATTTTTAATAGTTTTGTAAGCTAAAAAGTACACAGTCACAATTATTTTTCCACTGTAATGATTCTGTATTTATGTCATTTTACTCAACAGATCTTGGGCAGTCAATTTTTTACACTACTACATGCTTACTTCCTTTTCTCAATGATGATATTTTGAGTACTTTACCCTATACAATGATTTCAACACTAGCTACCTTTCCTCCATTTCTGCACAAGGATATTATAGAGTATCTCAGCACATCTTTTCTGCCTATGGCTATATGTAAGTAGAACTCATTCTAGTATTGTTATATCTGAGAAAACATGGTGCGCTGCTATCAGACTGTAGGAGTAAATGTTTGATCTGTCATAGAATTATAATGGGACATCAATCTACTGTATGTATGCATATATATAAAATAATTCCATGTGGGAAATAATTCTATAATATTGATTTATTATGCTGTGTTACTGTGTGAATTCTTGCTTGACTTAAAGGTTAAAGTTTAGCTTATGTAAGAAATATGCTGTTTTCAGACTCATAGACCTTTCAGTGCTAGCAGTAGGAGTTTTTAATAGAGAATCAGTGGGCAAACTTCTCCTGAAATGATAGCTGTAATGGAAACATACATAATTTTTGCATCTGCATGCACGGCCATGTTAGGTGGGGCTTTTAGCAACCTGGCTTTCTGAAAGGTTTCCCTGCCCCATAGCGGGGGGGCTGGAAAATAGATGATCTTAAGGTCCCTTCCGACCCAAACTGTTCTATGATTCTATGATCTGGGCTATATCTGGTTGTAAAATAATGACTGTTCTCAATGTAATGGTGCTGAGATAAATTTCTGATTCTTGTTTCTCCCTCTCTTCTTGGCATTTTCTCTGAGTTCTGTACTAAATAGCTGTGCCTGTAATGTCTCCTATCCATAAGTGTTAAGACTGAATCTGACAGTGCCTGCCTTTTTTTCCTCTTTCTTTCTTTTTCTTCTCCCCCTTGAAGGTGTCACGTGGTTCTGTAATTTCATAATCCCTGCACAATGTGAATCCTGAGGTGTGTTCTGAATGCTTGTCTGTGTACAGATAAAAATAAGATAAAGATAAAAAAGCTTCATAGGATTTCAGTTGCAGAAAGACACTTAACCATGTTCAGCAGATGGAAGCATTAGGATCAATATTAAAAGTCAGCTTTAACCAGCAAGCCTTTTACTCTGTGGGTGATGAAACACTGGAAGAGTTTGCCAGAGAGATTGCAGATTCTCTATCCTAGCAGATGCTTGAAACACAAATGGTCCTGAGTGCCTGCTCTAGTTGACTTTCTTTGAGCATAGGGGTTGGAATGATACGATCTCCAGAGTTTCCTTCTAACATCAACCATCGCATGATTCTGTGGGAATGTTTTCTTCTTATCTGTATTCCAGATGTTCATGGAAAAACATATGGAGATCAACACTGATGTCATTTAAGCATGTATAGGATGCTTAGAACATGGAAAGAAGCATGGTCCAGTGTTCTGAGATTAAGATGTTATGGAAATTTATCATCTATGTTTTCTGGCTCTACCAGTCAGAGATCTTGGAGAAATTCCTTTACTCTTGTGTACATCAGTTTCCCCATGTAAATAGTCCCTTGTAAGACATTGCAGTGATGTTTTGTTTGTTATCTTTGGCAGGTCTAATAACAGTATGCAAATTAAAATTACTAAGAAATATTTCATACCTCTGTGCATTAGGTTCTCTTTGGGTTAAGAATAGAATATTGTATTTAACTCCTTTTTCTTCCATCACTGTTACCTTTTAAAAACCAACAGATGTAGGTGACTTACCCTGTCCTGTCTTCAGAACTGTATAAGTATTCTCCAAAACAACTGGTTGAGCCAAATCCTTAGTTTACTTAAGTAGATACTATTCCTCAACTGCCCTTGGCAGAGATTGCATCCATGTAGACAGATCATGGGAGCAACCGTTGTCATGCTGCCTTTTTCCTCCAACATTTTTGGTTGGATCTCTGTATAAAACCAGTCTGCTGCTCCTTAAATTGGGCTTCTAGTACCATGTCCTACTTGTCTGTTGATGGCCATATTTTAATTATCAAGTTAGAGGTGATGAGTATTTTTCAATTTAAATCCATACAAGTAGACTTTGCTGGAATAATTTGGGGACTCTTATGTTTGTGGATGAGATTCAAAAAAGAGTGAATGAAGTGCAGGAAAGGCAGCCAGAGTAATGTTGGGTCATGTGAAGTAGTACAGGATAGAAGAGAGAAATTCTCCATTTCCCCTTCCCTTCTTTTCCAGTTGAGTGTTCTTTTAATTAGTATCCTAGTCTTTCCTTACCAGGAATGATATGCCCCTTTACAAGATGAGTGCAGAACTTTTCCTTCTCATCATGTTCAGCTCTGACTCAAACTGAAAGAACTGAAAGGGAGGATGTAAGAGATTGTGTAAGCAGCTGGAGAGCCAGATAGGAAGGATGAAAGCATCTCACTGAACTGGTAGCTACAGTTCTGTGCTTCTATTCCAGATGCTTGGTATTTGGGTCCTGGCAGCCAGGCCTGGGAAAGTTCTGTGAGTATGGTTGGGAAGATACATGCTGCATCTCTGTGTAGGAGGTTGCCTTCAAAGCCATATTGCCATGTTATAGTTCAGCAAATAAACACCTACACTGCAGCATCTTTCCAAGTATACCATTTGATTGTAACTGCTACATAGGAGATCAGAAGGAACTCTAGCCACTTTATGTGTGAGATCAAAGTTACAGCTTAGCTGCATTTCATTACCACTGTTTATCATTGTCTTGGCACAGTTCACATAACAAGGGGGTCTAGTTTTTCTGGTATGTAGCTATAACTTGAATTCATACCATGTGCTGCCTAAGAAGTAATCTGTACCATACAACAGCCAGCAGCTGCCACCAGCCCCAGCCCTTTATCAGTATGCTTCAACAGCAGACTTTCCATTTACCTTGTTACTTTAACTTCCACTTCCTCCTCACCTTTCCTACAATTGAAGCCCTAGGTGCGCTTGACTATACAAGTGGCTTTATTTTGACTAATCTGTGGGTTCTGGAGGAGGGTGCATGAGACGATCACCAGATGTATGCTCTGTGAACCAACACCGTATTCTTAGTCGTCTTTTTCTTCCAGTAAAAAAGGGTTTCACCCCTCCAATCTCTAGGATTGTGTCTGGGTTTTTTTTCACAACATGGTACATTAGGAATTTTATTTGCATCAGTTGGAATCAGTTGTATGTTATTCTTGCCTAATTTTCCTTGTTATACATTTTTTTTTCTTCCTTTCTTTTAAGTGGGATCCTCAAAAAGAGAAGGTGTTCCAGCACATGTCAATCTATCTGCATCATCAATGCTAATGATTGCAATGCAGTACACATCAAACCCGGGTATGTGTAATGTGCCTCATTCTCTCTAAAACCGTGAGTCATGAAATGCAATCAGAAAAGTTCAGCTGATGGGAAAAATCTGCCTCACCGTGCAACATAGGATGAAAAATAAGTGATTTTAGTCAAAATTAGAATTTGAGAGCATCATTATATAGATAAGAGATCTCATTGTGGTGAAGAAACAGGATTTGGTCCAGGATTGGAGATTCTGGTTTACTATTGCTTGACATCAGAAAATAGGGTTGATATTTGTTGAAGCAAGTCCAGAGGAGGCCACGTAGATGCTCAGAGGGCTGGAGCACCTCTCCTATGAAGACAGGCTGAGAGAACTGGGCTTGTTCAGCCTGGAGAAGAGAAGGCTTTACGAGACCTTAGAGGCCTTCCAGTGCCTAAAAGAGATCTACAAGAAAGCTGGAGAGGGACTTCTTGTGTAGTGATGACAAGGGGGAATGGCTTTAACTGCAAGAGTGTAGATTCAGATTAGACATTCGGAAGAAATTTCTTCCTTGTGAGGGTGGTAAGGCGCTGGCACAGGTTGTCCAGAGAAGCTGTGGCTGCCCCATCCCTGGCAGTGTTCAAGGCCATGTTGGCCTTTGAGCAAAACTGGGAAAGTTGGTTGGAAAGTTCCACTGGTCTGGTGGAAGGTGACCCTACCCATGGCAGGAGGGTTGGAACTAGATGATCTTTAAGGCCCCTTCCAACCCAAAACATTCTGTGATGTATACCATCAGTGTTGGAGAGAAATAGCCACTAACTGTGACTACAGAAATTCATAGTAACAGATTGTCTTATACTATGATTAATTTCCCCCCCATTTCACAACTGATACTTTTTTTTAAAAGGAGACTGGTCATGCTGGCTGCAGGCTCAACAGAACTTTAATGAGTTTGGTATACAAGCCTTTGTTGTACAAGACAAGATACATTGTCATGTATCATTCTGTTCTGCTTTTACTTTTACATTGTGCCAGAGTGACAAAGTTTAAGTGATTTAGCAGGTATTCTTAAACTAGATGTGTTGGAAAAAAAGATCTCTATTGCTGTGCAAAAAGCTGTGTGCTGATAATGCTCATTATCTTACTACATTCCTTGAGAGAAACAAGTTATGAATATTTAATTTCTGATATTTTGTGATGACTCTCAAGGCAATGATTCTTCGCCAAACCCTTTAAAAATGAAAAAAATAATTAAATGAGGTATAGAGTTTTGGATGGACAAACCAAAGCCAATCAGCTAATTACATCACTTCTGTAACTTCATTTTTCATTTCAGTCTATACTGTCTTTTGTCTTTCAGTGTATCACTGCCAGTTATTGGAATGCCTCATGAAATATAAGCAAGAAGTGTGGAAAGTAAGTTTATGATCATATATACTTTGTAGAAATAACTGTATTTGGATAGTAATGAAAACCAGGTGGCTTGAAAATTGAACTGACTGTGTGCCAAGAAGTTTTAAGTTATCTTTTTAACCAATCCTCCTTCTGGATTATGGAGGGGAAGGTCCCTTTGATTTTTGGTTTACAGAAGCAGCACCATGTTTTGTAGAACAGAGCTCTGTTTCCTGAATACCATGTGGTTGTGGCTCCAATTAGTAGAAATTTTAATAATGACCACTCAATTCATATGGGACTGAACTTTTACAAGGATTGTTTGTAAACGTTGTCTTAGCCTGAATCTGGTCTGGATCCAGTTAATTACCTGTATCACACCTTTTTGCTCCATGGCTACACAGGGGCTTCATTTGCTCTGTATTAGTACACTATGCAGGGTAGGTGGTAGCCAACATTGAAGCCAGTTGTGAACATATTGTTGAAGTTAGTCATCTGGTCTGCTTGTAAGAGCATATGAAGGATGTTTGGTAGAGTATGAAATGTATATATTTTGTGTGTTTGGGTATCTTTGGACACAGTATGTATTGAGCTATGTTTTGTTACCTTGCAAAATAAACGAGTTGTATGTGTCTTTCCTTAGGATTTGTTATACGTTATAGCTTACGGACCATCTCAAGTTAAACCTCCAGCAGTACAAATGTTATTTCACTATTGGCCCAATCTAAAACCTCCTGGGGCAATCAGTGAGTACAGAGGACTGCAGTACACAGGTCAGTGCAACTGTTTTGTGTAGGCCAAAATAAATATAAAGGAAGTGATGAGAAGTGTATCAATGTCACATGTTTACAGTATAAACATGTTTTTATTGTATATACTTTCATAAGTATATACAATATCTATTTCTCTGTAATTTCAAGAGATGTTATGACAAATAAAAACTGTGATCATGGCTAGTAAACATGTTATGTTACTCCAAAATGTTACACCAAAACAGGAGAATAAATAAATGCAGTGTTCCAAATGGACTGTGAAACTGCCGCCTTGGCCTCACAAGGGTTCTGGCTTGTGTTCCTTTCAATTACTGCTTTGGTTGCCTTTGTTGTGCCAGCAACTATCACTGCTGTTGTTGCTAAGGCTCCTTATCTTGGTGTTACTGTCAAAAAAGATCAGGTGCAGTCAGTATAATGGATGAGTTCTCAAGATTGATTATAAGGTGAAAATAAGAGACAAATGCATCAATGCAGCTGGAGCTGAGTAGGCGAGTGGTAGAGTCTTCTGGCTACCAGACTCCCCAATGATATTGAGGGGATTGTGCTTCTATGATAACTTGCTTTTCCTCTTTGCCTGTCTCAGCCTGTTTCAAATAATCTCTGTCATATGGGATGTGTTTTGTTCTCTTTTAAAATTTCTGGACCAGAATGTGTCATTTTAAATAATAAAAATGAAGGATTGGGATAGACTTTACAAGATCCCCAAGACTAACCCAAGTATATCTGAATGTTCCTGGTACATGGTTTGTCTGATCTGTTCTAAAGCTTTCCCTTGAAGGGTTGATACATTTCCTTGATATTTTTTTTTTTTTTGGTAATAATTTGTCTTGTACTGTACTGCATCACTTCTTTCACGCAAGTAGGCCTGTAAACTAAGCAGGGTATTCCACCTGAACTGTTACTAGCCTAGCACTGGGTAGACTGGAATAATTTTCCTATATATAAGTCTTCTGTTAATTTATCCCAGAATGGGATGAGTATTATCTACAGTTGCTTGGCATTTTGACCTAGGGACATCCCATATAGCATCTAAGTGATGCCGCTTGAACATACCTTTGTTGTTTATTTCTTGTCATTATAAAACTAAGGCTCCCTCTGTGGCTGGATTAGTTTTCCTTTATCATAGCCGGTTTTCATTTTGACTGGAATGTTACTGAATTTACTCAGCTACTCTTCCCATCCTGCTCCTGGAGTGGAAAGATAATTAATTAATTCAGGGTGTCAAGGAGATCCGGAAGGGTCTACAACGGGGGTGTCTGCATCTTACTTTCTCCATTTCTTTGTGGAGTTCATGGTTCATTTCATGGTTATATTGCAAACAAGTCAGTAAACCTGTATATTCTAGGTTGTTTATTATTAGGCTTTCTGAGGAATGGCTATATCTTCTCTTGTATTTGCATAGTGCTTAATACTTAGTACTGAGGATCTTTGTTCTTGGTTGATACTACTAGACATATATTAATCAGCTGTGTTTTGGTTTTGCAGCCTGGAATCCTATTCATTGCCAGCACATTGAGTGCCATAATGCAATTAACAAACCAGCTGTGAAGGTACTGCTATCTCTTCAGGGGTCAAACCCACTGTCCTGGGGATAAGAGGTTGCACTTTGACCCCAGCCATATGCTCTGGTTGTGTACAGGTGACCAAGAGCAGGAGCTGAGGGAATAGTGAAGCGTGTTGAGACCTAGGGGGCCAGCACTTTATGAGTATGTTCTTTGGCTGCCTAAAGCAAAGTGGGATGTCTCCTCCAACTATTGTGAGCCAATTCTTAAACTTGAGCATTGTTGCAGAATACTTTAAAAAATTCTAAGGCAGCTTCTGGCTAATATGTGTAAATATTATCCTGAACACCTATGTGTGTAAGTACGTGCACAAATATTACTACATACAGGAAACATGTCAGTTACAGTAGGTACATGGTCACCTTAGTATCTTGAGTGAGGTCATACAATGATGCACCTACTCTGACTGTGATCCTTTGCTTGGAATGTGTCCTAAAGTAAATAGCAAATCTTGGTTTACCTCTTCTTCACCCTTCTTTGAGGGAGGTAAATGGTAAATGTACACAGGTTGACAAAGTTAAATGGCTTGACTGGGATCATAGTGCGATTTGATGGCAGAGGCAAGAACAGCATGCCAAGTCCAGAGCATACTACAGTTAGGTGTACAGATTAATTAGATTTGTTTTGAGTCAAATATGTAGATAAAACCAGTTCTCTTGGCATCAATTCATATACTAACATAATTATGTTAGTTGAACAGTTTTTCAGTAAGCCTTTTCCACAAGCCACTAATAGGGCATAATGGTAACACCTAGATCAAAAGTCCTGCAAAGGACCACTTTCCTGCCCACTCCAGTCATTCTCCATGATCCCTTTTCATAGGAAGAAAGAGCTGGAAGGTGTTCCTTCATGCTGTAGTGATCACTAGATTCAGACTAATCACTGAGTAGAGCAAAATATCAATGAAATTTACAGTTCCAAGCTTTGCAGATGAAATACCTGAATATTTTTCAATGATCTCATAGCTTAACTTTGACAAGTGGTGCCTCTTGTTTCTTGGATAGATGAATGTAAATTTGATTACAAAAATGAGAAACATTTGAAGAGACATTTGTCTCTATAAGTAAAATTTTGCACTTGAATGGAGAAAGAAATATTTTGATTTAAGTGGTTAAGATATTGTCTATGCATACTACTTCTCAGCTTTTCCTTAAATAGTACAAAACACTTAAACTGATGGCTGCTAACTGTAACTGTTTTCTGTAACTGGCTAATGTGGAAGGGTAAAAGGTAATGAAAGACAAAGTTCGGGCCTATGTAGCCAAGAGAACTGTAGGTCCATAGTCTTCATTCTGTCAGTGGAATTAAGCTGTGTAGTTCACAGCTATGATTACTGAAAATTAGATTTTGCTGAAAGAGTTGTTACTGAGAGAAAAATACAGACTTACATTACCTTGTCATAAACAGCAGATCCTGTAAGTGACTATCTCTTTGGAAAAAGAGAAAAAAAGTGGAAGTTTATCATGACTATGCAATGTAAATGTATCACAAAATATAACTGTCTTTCAGAGTGAAAATACTGATTTTGAAATATGTGTTCTCTTCCTGTAGGCTCTCAATTTGTTACATCTCTGTCTTTGTTAGAAACGATTTGAGATCCTGTGCTGCCAGGTCCTGAGTGCCATCTTTGAGAATACTAAATGTTCTCAACACATCAAAACTGTGTTGTATTGTTTGTCCTAGCATGTGTTGAATGTTTTCAGCAAGCTTCAATAACCAGATGTTATAATTCTTTTCTGTATGTTTCAGATGTGCATTGATCCATCCTTGTCTGTGGCTTTGGGTGATAAGCCACCTCCTCTATATCTTTGTGAAGAATGCAGCCAGAGAATTGCAGGGTAGGTAAATTAAAAGCTGGAAAATGATCAAGTATAGTTGGACTCCGGAGTTGAGAACTTTGGAATTAGGCTTTATTTCAGTATGATTAGCATATAATCTACATAGATAATCCTGTTGAAATACATGGAGCAAACTGCCACTCAGTATGAATAAGGGTTGCAGAAATTTACCCTACATGATCAGCATTTGTATCTAGTTAGCAGCAATGAGTTTTAAAGTTAAGATATCTGAAGGAACGGATACTGTGGGATGCATTGACTATGATGGGAACCTCATTAATATACAAGCTTTTGCTTATGAAACATTTTGTGTCCTCATCTTTTAGTTGTCACTAAAAGCAGGATGTTACAATGAACATTCTTTCACAGAAACTTGATAACTTTTCTGTTACCTGTATTTCAGGTTACTCTCTAGGGTATATTGTGAAGCAGCAGAGTAAAGAATTGAATTTGGTACAGGCTTGTCCAGCCTGAGATGAATTAAACTCACATTCTTTTTTTTATTTATAAAATGCTAATTTGATTTGCATTACATTAGAAGACCTACTAATACTTGTGGGGAGTTCCAATCGAGTTCAAATGGACAAGTTTAAAGATAGTTCAGAAAATACGTGGGGTTTTTTTGTCCCCAGTTTGACGCCTTTATATCACACCAGCTGTAGGAAAAGCGATTACATCTCACCTTAGATTTTTAAGTTGGCATTGATTTAAAACTGCAGGAAAAACAGTAATATGATTTGGTAGAAGCATAGCTTCTAAGGGGACTCACAGAAAATGATACTGGTACATTTTATTTTCTATTTTCATCTGTTATTCTTCATTGTCGTTTCTTAGCCATCAGACTTTATGAGCACACGCTATTTTAGTTTGATAAATTTATGCCTTAAAAGTAAATTTTTAAAGCCTTGAACTTGGTGGATCAACATCAGTGAAGTGTGCCTTTGTAATAAGATAGGCAAAATAAAGAGAGGTAATGTAAAGCAGCCTGCAGTTTATAAAACTACATTTGTAAAAAAGCAGCTTCAAAATAATGTCAGTCCTACCACATTAATTTAGATAAATTTCCTTTGTGCAAAAATGAAAGCATATATAAATAAAAAATGGAAAGCTAATTAGATATACAATTTTTGTAGGGATCACAGTGAATGGTTGATTGATGTTCTTCTACCACAAGGTAAGAGGTGGTTTAAGGGTAGGTACAATCTAATCATAATTGTACAACCTCATGCTTACTGATATTCCTGTGTACTGTATTACTTGAAATGCTACATTCTATTCTAAGGGATTTTTTAGATTTTTAAAGTACTTGTGCTTTAAACTAGTTTGTACTTAATGCTGCTTATGTCCTTAAGTACTGTGAATAACTGAATAATTTTCTATCTAAAGTAGCGTGCAAGTCTTTATGTTAAAAGCAGTTGAACAGATTTTCAGATTTTGAAGCATCCACATATGGGACCGAATTTTTAAAAAGTATTTGTGTCCACACTGATGTTCAAAGAAAGGGGTGAGTTCTTCCAGTAATCTGAGTGATTTGAAAACTCTTATTGCTTCTGAAAATGTATTCTATGAGCAGAAGGCTGTAAAGGATGCCAGAAAAGGACATAAGATATTTTTCAATGATCCAGTCATTGATCTGGTCATTGTCCTTTGGCCAGTGAGAGAGTGTGGTACAGAATGCAGACAAAGCCTATTGACAGACAAATCAGAGTTTCCTGGGTTTACAAGGACAGTCACATATTCTCTAAAATAACTCTTTCAAGGACAGAACAATGATACTCCTCTCTTTGTTCTGCAATCTTAACATTCTTAAGCAGTGGAGTTTTGGTTTTTTTTTGCTGTCTCCTTTTAGTTGAAATCCATATTGAGAATGTTTTATTTACTTAAAGGAAGTGCTTCTTTTTATTCAGCCACTTATATTTATTGAATCAGGTGTTGCCAGGGTAACAGACTGAATAACTACTGCTTAAAGGCTGAACCTGCAAACATTTTACTGTGGAGTTATGGACCACAGACATAGTGGCTGCTTCTACATTGTTCATCCATATTCACTAACCTTTCCTCCTGAGAGCCTTCACAGGAAGTGTGGGCACATCTGAGCCATGTCTCCTACAAGTGTGCTGCAGTATTGTGCCTGGTTGTGAGGCAGAATCATAGGCAGAAGGTGGTTGTGGTGTACAGCACACCATGCTTAATGCACCAAGGCTGTTTTTAAATTTCAGTGTAGAAATAGCAAGTAGGCCTAAGTATACAGTATCCTACCTCACACAGTCCAACAAGCTCAGAGGTTTCAATAATATTTGGAAGCACAACTTTAGCCTCAGAGACTTCCTTGCAGCAAGTCCATTATCCTATGGCTGCCATTGCAAAATAGAAGGATCTTCATTCTGTGTTGATGTTTTGTATGCCTTCCCCTTACAGCTGAAATTTCTGCTATATGTCAGAAGAAGGTAAGATTCAGTCATTTGTGTGATGGGGCATGATTTGATGTTGTGTGTAGTGTCATTCCATTACTATGTGGTGCATTCTTTTTTCTGCCATTCCAGATTTTCATAATTGATCCATGAATGCATTTGTTGGTGGATGGGAATAATTCAGCAGCAAGGTTTCTTTTTGTTAAAACTGCTTTTTACTTTAAGTTGTAGGCTTTTGTTGAAGTGGCAATTGGTAAAGCAATTCAATTATGCAGTTCAGCTTGGTTTTTATTCTGTAACTCTGGTTATAAAGAGGATAGAGCAAGAGATTAATTTTAAATCTAAGTGTTTATATTTTCTCGTCTCCTTGAAGTCTTGGATTACTCTTAAATTAGATAAAAATCCTACCTTAAACTGTGCTTTTTGTGAAGTACGGACTCAAAGTCTTCAATGCTTGGGTCTAAAAAGATTGCTGACAAAAAGAATCTGCTTGCCATACATACCAGCTAGTATGTTTTAATAACATATTCTAGATCTTATGTGATAAAGAAAGCTTTTCTGCTGGGCTGGATTATCAAATTTCAAAAATAAAGGTAGTGCATATTTTGGAGGCTTGAATTATCATCCTTGGATGATAAAGTAGATCCTTGCGTAGAGTAAACAGATGTGGCACCATTAACTACGTTCCTAAGGATCTGCCTGTTGCTTAACATAATGTAAGAAGCCATTCTGAGGTGTAAGAAGGGGGTAAGAGAACACTTTAAATTTTAAAGATTGTTCCAAGCCAGAAAGCTGAGGTTGATGACTTAAATATTGGTTTGGTCTGCTCTAAAAGAAGAGCAGTCATGACACTGAAGTCCAGGCCAGCATTTGGGGCTGAGCTCATCTTTCTGGAAGTTCAGTGGCACTTGGCATCAGGAGTTTGCGCTCAGTGTGCTTCTTTATAGTGATTTTGGAGTTGACCCGCATTTGAGCCAGTTCGCCGGTGCTGACTCATCCCTGTTTTCAGTTCCTGATACTTGTGGCCTGATAAAATCTTTTGTGTTTTCCAGAACTGTAGTTCACATGTCAGAAGAGCTGTTGTCACATGCTTCTCAGCGGGCTGCTGTGGCCGCCATGGCAACAGGCCAGTGCGCTATTGCAAAAGATGCCATTCAAATCATCATAGCAGTGAAGTTGGGGCAGCTGCAGAAACCCATCTTTATCAGACCTCGCCGCCCCCTATCAATACCCGGGAGTGTGGGGCAGAGGAACTTGTGTGTACTGTGGAAGCCGTGATCAGGTAATATGGCAGCTTGTGGGGCATCAACATGTAAACCAGGATCAGGCTTTCATGTAAATGTTGCCTGCAGATCTTGTACAAGTTAATTCTAGTTAATTCTAGTTTCACCAGGATGAATTCAGAGCAGGGATGCTGAACTTGTGCTGCTTTAGCAAGAGTGAGTGTTGTTCTCATGGAAGAAGTCAGCCTCTATTCCTAGAATTTGATGTTACATTATTACTGTTGTCAGGAAAATGTTGACATCAGATGCCTTAACCTCTGGTTATTCTTGATCAGATAACTATCCAGGGCAGGAAAGCTGCATTCACTGACCACAGGCTTGTTTTGTAGCTTGCTGAAGGAAGCAGAGTTTCATGCTGAGCAGAGAGAGCATGAACTCAACCGAAGGAGACAGATGGGCCTCTCCTCTTCCCATCACTCCCTGGACAACACAGACTTTGATAATAAAGATGATGACAAGCATGATCAACGCCTCCTGAGCCAGTTTGGAATCTGGTTCCTGGTGAGAAATTCTTGCTCCTGTTGCTTTCCTCCCCTTTTCTTTCTGAAGCCTCAATTTTTTTTCTCTTCTCTGCCCTGCACCTCCCGCAAGGAATTCTGTGAAGCTGTCAGACTTCAAGATTTCAGAACTAGTCTAGGTGGAATTGCTGACTCTCTCTGGGTCCTGTTAGAACGTATAACGGAATTATTCACTCTGAGGTTTTTTTCAGTTGACTTTCTGTGTGCCATCATCTTCTGCCTACAAGTGCCTCTATATATACATATATATATGTATCATATATTTTACCAGCCTTTACATTAACTTTTCAAATGAAAAGGAATTCTAAAGTTCAAACCAAAATGTTTCAGTTTGTCAAAGCATTCTGTATTGATATGTTCAGTGTCGAAACTAAGAAACAAAGAATTCAGTGCTTTCTTTTTTCCTCCTCTATTGCTGTTTTCTGGTTTGGAAATGTTTTGTTAATTGTCCTGTGACAAACTCTACTTAAAACTGCTCGGCTCATTTGTCTTCTGTCTAATCTGCATCCTTGTATCTCTGAGAATATGCAAAGTACAGTACACAAACAGTTTGGGACCTTTAATTCTAGAAATGAAACTGGATTTATATTTCTGTCTTCCAGGTGAGCCTTTGCACTCCCAGTGAGAATACACCCACAGAGAGTTTAGCAAGGCTGGTTAGCATGGTTTTCCAGTGGTTTCACTCTACAGCTTACATGATGGATGATGAAGTTGGTAGCTTGGTTGAAAAGCTCAAACCCCAGTTTGTTACTAAGTGGTTGAAGACTGTTTGTGATGTCCGGTTTGATGTCATGGTTATGTGCCTCCTTCCTAAACCAATGGAATTTGCCAGGGTAAGAATAATTTATCTGAATGTTCCTTTGACACAGTGATTAAAGTCTCAAGTGTAAAGACTGTTTCTCCCTCAGCTGTGTCAAGGCAAAAGGAATCTCAGTGGTTGAGGGAGCAGTAGAGTTCAGGAATTTTTCCTCTTCATAGCTTTTCTAGTTTTACTGTGTTAAGAGCTTGGGAATTATTTATGGTAATGTGAAGACAAGTTGGAAGAATATTATAGGTATTGAAAGACACCATACATTTTTGCTAACTACACATTTCCAATACGCCATTGAAGCACCCAAGCTTGTCTTTAGCAAAAGGGATCATTTGTCTGCTCCCAGATGTAAACCTGTCCTTTACTAGTCTGCTTTACTAATATTTCTCTGTTTTTAGCATACTTTTATCTCTGCATCTGTGAATTAAGGTTTATGGAATTACACAGTTTTAATTGAAAGAAACCCTGGGCTTACTGATGCCCTATAGATACCTGTAGATACCTTCAGATACCTAATTTAAATGACTTGGTGAAGAGACTAGTCTGCCATGGTTCGCCTTATTGCTGATGGAGAGAAAAAATTTTATCTGGAAGGTCATTCAGGGTGCCTAAGCGAGACCATTGCTGCATTCACTTCTAGAAAGAGTCCTTCTTTCTGTCCATTAATCGTGAAGTAGAACTCATCACTTAACCTGGGTAGTAAAGTCAGGCATGTGAATGTTCCTGTATAGAAAATGAAACTTCATCATGAAAATAGGAACTTTATAGTTGTAAGGGAGTTAAGACTTCTTCCTCATTTATCACTGCCAATTATACCACATGTGCTTTTCTAAGACTTTGATTTTTTGACCCTCTCATGTCAGGTGTCCAGAGGACATGTTAGTTTTGTTTCCTAAAATTAA
Source organism: Psittacus erithacus (assembly GCA_009867235.2). Taxonomy (NCBI): domain Eukaryota; kingdom Metazoa; phylum Chordata; class Aves; order Psittaciformes; family Psittacidae; genus Psittacus; species Psittacus erithacus. The sequence continues at coordinate 51,610 of WYDI02004015.1, read as the reverse complement.
GTGGCTAGACAAGGAAGGGTGATAAAGACTTAATGTGATACATTACATCATCAGGTATGAAGTTTGCATCCATTGATCTTTCACGACCTAATATATGGGATTTGCTGTATGTGTGCGGACCAGTGCGTGTATGTGTCATACTCTAAGCCATCATTGCTCTGAAGATACACCTGGCTGTAGGAAGACTGGAGGGCAGCTGAAGGAATTTGATAGGTGGATGGATGCATTGAATATTAGAACTGAAGAATAGAGGCCAAGGCTTTGAGGCTATAGGGAGACGGAAGATTTGAACCTCACGATGTAAACTGTTACAGATCTTTTTCTTGTCTTGGGTCCCGCCCCTTTTTGAGTTTTATTATCCCCACTACAATACTTAAGACTAGACTGGCAACTTGCCAGATGTGCAAGGGTTCACTAGAGCATGAACAACCATGAAATTAGCTGTGATGAATGGAGAAACAACAGTTTGTTGGCTGAGATTGCCAGTTGTTGCCAAAACAGCAGGCATCTCTACAGCCATTAGTCAGGAACAGCAGACATGAGCTGAGGTCAGTTAGAATAATTAATCTCTGTAGACCAGTTACTTATTTACTTAAAAATATATTTTTTGGCTTCTATCCCTTAAAAACCTTCCTTCAGAAAAACCCCAAACAAGCAAGCACAAAAGAACACCTGCTTGCAAACCAAGTTTTTCAAAATAAAAACTCAGCACTGTAACAAGTTGCTCAGTGCAGAGAATTGAAGGTGCAAGTTTAACCAAACAAATCTGTCCTGTGTTGAGAACTGTAAGTGATGAGAGATTACACTGCATCATGGCCTGGAAGTGAGCAGACTTCATCTAAATCTTGGACAGTGCTTTTGTGTACTGTGGGTCAGTTAAGAGAGGAAGACACCAATGCAATCCCTATGGCTGAATTCCAAATTCCTCCTAATTTCCTGGCTGCAACATGCTGAGTGAATTTATGGTGCTGTGCAAGTTACAGGGACTAGAAATATTATTCATCAGTATGATTCCTGGAAATGCCCACAGGTTGGTGGATACTGGGACAAATCGTGTAGTGCTGTGGCCCAATTAAAAGAAGGGCTGAATCGAATCCTTTGCTTAATTCCATACAATGTGATAAACCAGCCGGTGTGGGAATGTATCATGCCAGAGTGGTTGGAAGCTATAAGGATGGAAGTACCTGATAATCAACTGAAAGAGTTCCGGGAAGTGTTGAGGTATGTAAACATATGTAGGAACCATTCTGTCATTGCATATGTTGGTTGTTGAGAGTTTTAGCCTGATATGATCATGATAACAAAAGTGTAGTCAGCAATGAGTGAATGCTTCTGAATTTTTTATAACATGTTTAGACTAAAGCACTTAAGCTTTGGGGAAGCTTCCTTTTATTGCTCCTGATATCTTCAAATCTGTATCAGGAGCCAACTACATGCAGGCTTCCTTGCTGTGAGCAATGCATATTTTCAGTGGTTTTCTGCAACATGGTAGAAGAAGCATCTTTCTTCTCCTGGCCAGCTGTTGATGAGAAATGGTGATGTTTAATAGAGCTGGCGCTGAAAGAGTGATTATTTGTATTGATTTAGTTACTATCTTCCCCCGTTGAGCAAAGAAAACACCAGAATAAGAGTGGTGGCTGTCTGAGTCATAATTTCATTTCTATTGTATACCTTTGACAGTAAAACTTCACACTGTCTTTCAAATTTATATTTGTAGGTATTGATGTAAACTTTTTTAGTGTAAACACGGATTAGTGGAAGAGTAGTGAGATGAGAAATTTTCCAATTTTTACATTGGATATTTAAAAAGACACTGCTATCAAATGAAACTGAGCATAATATGTGAGGTAAATTCTTCAGGTATATCACCAAATTCAGAGGTAACCTTGTGCAGTTAGGACAGGTGGTATCAGCTGGTATCAGCAGCTTAGCTCAACTCCTGTGGAGAGTGAGAGTGTAAGTAAGATTACAGGAATATCATCAGTTCTGGTAGAGAGATTTGCTACCAGTTTTATATTATGTCTCCCACAGTGTATGCCATGGTAACTCAGTGACGTATTTCTGTTCTGCTTTTCAGCAAAATGCTTGACACTGAGCTTTGCCCTCTCCCATTCTCCATGGAGGAGATGTTTGGCTTCATTAGCTGTCGATTCACAGGGTATCCATCCTCTGTGCAAGAGCAAGCATTGCTTTGGCTGCATGTAAGTGTCCTCTCTTCACAAGTCATACTGAAGCAGCTTATGATTTTGGAAAAAAGAAGGGGTGTGTGTGTCCTGCTTTCAGAAGAGTGGGGAAGCTACTTTTTCAAGTATTGTGGAACCTTTCTGCTGTTTACTTAACCCTACCATAAGGATGGTTGGTAGACAAATCCCAGGAAGTTTTATATTCTTAGCCCATCAGGGCAATGTAATGGAAGCCTGGAAATTCCTTTTGCTTTTGAATGTGAGTTGTGTCTTTAGGGCCATTCAGCTGTCTGACTTTTTGCCAGCAATAGTTTTTAGTCTCCACAGAATTTGGTCTGTAGGTTCCAAAATTAATTCCAGACTCCAGAAGCAGCTGTAGTTGTTCCCGCATGCAAAGAACTGGATTTAGACTAGCTCTGTACACCCCAAGGTTTGTTGCTCTTGTCTTTTTGTGCTATATTTGCTCACAGAGCTGGTATTCACCCAGTGTTCATATTCAAAAGCGACAGGGACAATCGTGTCAGCTGGGAGCAGTGAATTCAAAAGGGTTTGAAATTTTCCATAGCACCTCAGAATAATGCTTTCTTCACCACTGAAGTATTCTTCAGTATCACTTCTTTTCTGCTGAGGATTATTTTGGCTGAGCCGCTGCAAAGACCAATTTATGTGACGACTGTAGCAATTTTCAGGTTTGCAGAGTTTTCAAGTAACGTCTGAGGTTTTTAGGTTTTTCTTGACCTACTAAGAGTTAAAGACGAATACGAATGAGCTCATATTTGTCTGAGTGTTGGTGACAAAATAGGTGATGAATACTCCTTCAGTGATTTGCAGATAACCATCCTGTCACTATGTTAGTACTGGTGGTTCTGACTGGATTCTTAGAACGAATGCAGGAATTCATTTTTAACTAATAATAAATACAGTGAATAGATTCTCATCCAAGTGTTGATAGTTTTAGTTTGCAGAAATACTTCTGTGCAGCAGCCTCACATCCCCGTGTGTTTGAGCACAAAATTGATGTCAGGGTGCGCCAAGCAGATGCCAAGAAGTATCTTGAAAATACCCTTTTTTTGCCAGTTCTCTTTTGCCCTGATTCTAACAGAAATGAAAACTTGCAGCTGCTTTTATTGAATCCCAAAATTAAATGCATTGAACTTGATAAAATTGAGGATCAGATAATAAAGATGCTTATAAAGTAGATGGCCATTTTTGATTAAACTTGAAATTCATGCTTTTATATTTATTGTTTTTCCTCAGGTGTTATCTGAACTGGACATTGTTGTTCCTCTTCAGTTATTAATCAGCATGTTTTCTGATGGAGTTAATTCTGTAAAAGAGTTAGCAAATCAAAGAAAATCCAGAGTTAGTGAACTGGCGGGAAACATTGCAGCTCGAAGGGTAACTATTATTTATCCTGGTTGGTTTGGTTTTGGTTTTGGTTTTGCTTAGAACAGACTTCCTAATAGAATGCATGTGAAGAATTAAAAAGTCATCTTTCGATATGACATTGACATTTGGCTGGGAACGCCCTAAATTTTGAAAATGGAAGAAAATTGCCATGACTTCTTCAATTTATACCACTCTACCACATGGTCAGTCTAAAGATAATTCAGATAGGAGCTGCAGTTCCTTAGCAAACTGGTTTGTTTGGGATATGTTTGAAGGGTGCTTGTTATCTTTTCCAACCATTTTCATTCTCTTCACTTTCTATTAATAGCCACAAACAAGTTGTATGGATAACTGGTCACTCTGAGCTTTTGTATTCTATTTGGTGGGCCAAGGTATGTTTTGGGAAGGTGACAAAGCAGAATTTATTTCTGTTTCCTTGCCTTATTTTTGCCCGTCCAAGAGATGCAAAAACTGAGCTGAAGTTGTCTGTCAAAGGCTTATGGCCTGAGAGAAAATGTGTACAAATCTGTAGGCATTACACATACTTGGGCTGATGTGACTAACTTCCCAGTAGTCTTGGATGAACTGGTTCAAGGACAGCAGAAACAAGAGTGCTTGAAAGGTCAGATTAGATGTAAGAAACTACTGTCTATGCAGTTGATGATTCTTTTTGTGTGATCTGCTTGTTTTTTGGTGTAGCTCTCCAGAGAGCACTCCTACGCCTAGCCCATGACTACTTCTAAAATAAGCAGAAAAAAATGGACAAATTTACTCTCTGGTCTTGTAGATCATAGCTGTCCTGAAAGCAGACCTCATGTGTCATCTGTCTATCTCCCTGCAATACTAAGAGGTTCTCAAGGTGTTTTAGGGGGCCTACTATGGTGTGGACATAAATCAGTGCAGACATGCACATCTCGTTACCATTGTGTTTGTTTCATTTCCAGATACTTGAATCCTTGGTATAGCCTTAGTTACGCTGTTCTTTTTAGGTAGGCTCCTTTATTAGCTTCCTACTATTGAAGTTTGTGTCCTTGGATCATGGAGTGGGTCATTGTAATCTTATGGCTGCTTTACTGCCTGCACCAATTATATGTTTAGTTTATGATGTTAAAATTCCTCCTTAGTAGGAGTAACATGATTGATGTCAGCCACTTAGCTTAAGAGATTGTATACAACTGTGCAGAATATGATTCCAGTGCTTCTATCATGTTTTATCATTTAATGGCATTAAGGGATACATGTAGGTTTGGCAAAAAAGCCACAGAAGTGAATAGAAAGGCTGTCAAAGTTCTTGCCATTTTCTGCAATTTTGTATAGAATGAGATTACTTAAATGCATAACAGTAATTTTTGGCATTTTAATTCTTTATATCTTCAGGCAAGCATTGCTTCTGACCCTGGGCGCAGAGTTCAGCACAGCATGCTGAGTCCTTTCCCAAGCCCTTTCCAGAGCCCATTTCGGGGTCCAGTACGTAGTCCTTTTCACAGCCCTTTCAAGAACTTTGGGCACCCCAGTGGAAAGACAATTGATTTTGACTGTGAAGATGATGAAATGAATCTTAATTGCTTCATTCTGATGTTTGATCTCATCTTGAAGCAGGTACTTGCAGAAGAATAACACCCAAATTAAGACTGGCACTGAAGTTCTGTAATCACTTTTTTTTCTTTAATCCTGTATTGCGTCCCTTTCTGTTAAGGGACTGTCATGAAGTATAAGACATTTAAATCCCAATACAACTGTCATCTGCCTTTACCTGTGTAGGAGTTACAGGCTCTTGTTCAATTAAGAGAGGTTAGATACCTTCATGCTAGATAGCTCATATGAGTGAAAGGAACTTGTCCTTGGAGATATGTTTATTTCAACAGACTAGAAGTAGAGGTTTGTTGATAGGCTTAGGTTAGATGCATAATACTTGGATAGCTATGTTGTACATTGTGAATCTAAGGTCAAGTATTTTGGATAACTGTCTCCAAGTAAAATTCATGGATCCTGTACTTGAAATTGTCTGTCTACTTTAGCTGTTCAAGCTAGTGCCTCAACACCAGTGGCAGTTAAAAATTATGAGTTCCAGTTTATCTCAAATTCTTCCCTGTACTGGAATATAACACTAGCAGGGGCAAAATACTTAGTGCTGTGGCTCTTAAATAAATAGTAGATCCTTATTCTTTTCACTCTGTTTCAGATGGAACTCCAGGATGATGGTGTCACTTTGGGCTTAGAGAACAGCATTTCAAAAGATATAATATCCATCATAAACAATGTGTTCCAGGCACCCTGGGGTGGTTCTCACACCTGTCAGAAAGACGAAAAAGCAGTTGAATGTGGTCTGTGTCAGTCCAGCATTCTCTGTTACCAGCTGGGTTTTGAGCTGCTGGAACAACTTGCTCCAAAAGAAGAAATCAGGCTTGTGGTAAGTATAGTAGGAAAGGGTCTGTATTATGTGTGAGAAGCTCTTCTTCATTGTTCTTGTTACACTGTGTGCAAGGGGGCAAAGCTGTGCTGATCTTTTGGTGTGAAGGATTTGGGAGGGTAAAGCAAAATGCTATTGAACTGTAAAATTTCCTAAGTTTGAATTGATACAAAGGACGCAGGGAAGATGACAGCATTCATTCAGCATGAGCTCTTCCCCCATCAACACTGAAGTGTTGTTTCAGTTTGGAAGGACACTGCTATGACTCTGTGTCTTAGACAAAATGGGAAATGATAATACTTAGTGCTTTTCCTCTTCTTTTAAAAGCTAAGTGTGGATATTTTGAAATGATTAATGATTTTGAGTGAGTCAGTTGTCAAATGAGTGAGCCTTAATTGGTGCTTGACAGTTGAAAATGCTGAGCATTGCTGACAAACAGAATATACTTCAGGTTGAGAATCCAACTTTATTAGACACGGATATGTACTTTCCAATCAGTAGTCATCGCAGAAGTCCTCTGTAGCTTTGCAGAGGAACTGAAACATTACCTGTAATGCGAAGAATTTATTTTAAGCTGTATGCCTGTTGTACATAACTGTGCTATCTGATGGTTCAGAAGACAGCATTGTTACTCTTATTCCGAGTGCTCATTTGCTGTGGCATGGTAGTAGCAGGATGTTTATTAGTATTTTTTTTTTCGCTGATGGGCATAGTGATGTGTTTTGATGTGTAAAGGTTTCAGAATTCCATTTGAATGTGTATGCTAATAGTAGGTATCACAGAAAGGTTGAGGTTGGAAGGGACTACTGGAGGTCATCTAGTCCAATCTTCCTGCTTGAGCTGGGTCACTAGAGAGCCTATTGCTCAGGACTGTGTCCAGATGGCTCTTGAATATCTCCAGGGAAAGAGACTCCGCAGCCTCTTTGGGCAACCTATTCCAATGCTCAGTCACCCTCACAGGGAAGTTCTTCCTCATGTTCAGGTGGAACTTCCCATGGTTGAGTATGCCCATTGCCACTCATCTTATTGCCTTGGTGGTGCCAGGTGAGGTGCAAGTGGTATGGTTTTTTGAGTGCTGGGGTGTGGTACCATTTCTAAGATCCACCTTGTGATTTATAACATGAAGGTCACAAGGCCAACCTGCAAGCTTGAACTTCTGGCCACAGGCAGAAGTAACTCCAGCCTGGTCCCTTTTTCAATGTAAAAGTGATTGAGGTGGTTCTTCTAAGCCTGCAACTCTACAGTAATGTAGGAAACGTGCCCTGCTCCTGTCTGCTACTCCTCTGAGGCAAGGATGCTGAATTACATGAAACCATGGGCCTGTGATTGGGTCCACCTCAGCTCCAATATGGTTATAGTTTCTTGTAAATGATCCACGTTTGAAACGTAGTCTTGTCAGTATACATTTGCTGATGCAGAATTTTAGATATGCATCTGGTTTGAATGCACAAATGCACATGGAACTAGACAGTTTCTGCCTTATTTGAGTTCAGCTTACTATACCAGATGTAACTTATACTGCAGGATGTGGCCTTATGTATTTAGATAACATCAAGAAACAAATTAAACTTATTATATTCTTAAAGGAGCCCACAGATAACCTCGAGGATAGTCTTCTGTATACTAGACCTGAGTTTATTATAGGAACTGAAGGGGAAGAGGAAGACAAATCAGCACCAAAACATGGAGAAAACCCAGGAAATCACACAGAGACAGCAGAAAATGCTGGTAGGTGGAGGGTGAGGAGGTTGGGTATTTCAGAAAGGCTTTAAATGAATTTTTTGTTCTAGTCAGTATAGAATACAAGGTTCTGATCAGTCTTTCAAGTCCAACAGCGCATGGTCACTTTTTTCTCATGCATTTAATTCTTTCAACATATTAATTAAATAGGAAGGTTGTATTTTTTTTGATAGCAACTGTGTCTCTCTCTCAAAATGTTAGCTATCTTGGCATTTTTAACATAAAAAGTAACAAAACCATTACATGCCAAATTTTGTACTGTTGTAACTTTACTGACTGCAGGGTTACTGTGGCAAGAATTAATTTCTTATCACTGTAGCATTCTTTTGCTTTCTTCTGAATCCACAAATGAGAGACTTTTAACAACATTTTATGTAACTTACATTTTTAACAGCGATAAAGAATGACACAGAAAGAAAATTTTGTTATCAGCAGCTTCCAGTTACTTTGAAGCTCATATATACAATATTACAGGTAACATTGATTTTGTGTTTGTTTGGCTTGGATTTTTTGTTGTGGTGTCATTGTGTTGAGAATAGTACATCTGCTTCCACAGGAAATGTCAAGGTTTGAAGAACCAGACATTCTTTTTAACATGCTGAACTGTCTGAAGATCCTGTGTCTTCATGGGGAATGCCTGTATATAGCAAGAAAGGACCATCCACAATTTCTTGCCTATATTCAAGATCACATGCTGATTGCAAGGTAGGTTTTTACCGCACATGTTGTCTTCATGGTTTGTTGGTTCTGCAACTATACATTCATTGTTGGCATGAAAGAATTTGCAGGTTTAGTATGGAAAATTAACAAAGGGTGCTAGGGAAGTGTGAAAAGGTTAAATAACTGTATGAGGGCACATTGCACAGGCTAATTAAGAAGTTGCATGTGAAACCAGGGTACCTTGCATTGTCCATTGTGGCTACTCAGTCATGCACCACTCTTTGCAGTAAGTAAGAATTTCTCATGTTGAGAAATAGCATTGGCTGTCACTGAAGTATCTTCCCTGACTCTACAAAATATAACAAAGGGTGATGTAGAGGCAGGCACACTATCGGGCTTTAGCATTACAGCTGAGAGAACAGTATTGCACCTTATTTTTAGGAGGTAAAGGAAGTTTTTTATTTAGAATCAGAGTGAATTGGTTTGAAATTTTTGTCTCAGATTCTCTTTGGAGAAAGTGACTTTTGCAGAAAAATCACTGAATTAACATCAGCCTATGGTGTTCATCAGTGCTTACATCTGCTCTGTATCAGTTTCACTGAACATCTCCTGAGACTGTAGGGTTTTAGCAGACTGGAGAATCTGTGTTGAAGCTAATTACCAGCAAATTGTGAACACCCGACATCTTAGTCATTTGTGGATGCACATGATTCATGGGGCCAAGACAGTTCATGTAGCCTATGTACTGAAGCTTGTTGTACTGAAATTGTTAAATCGCAGCACAGATTATGTTCCATGACAGTTGTGTCTTGATTTAGGCCAACTCTTGTAAAATCTGGAATATTTCAACCTGGATTTTCAAGAAAAACTGCTGTGGTTGAAATGTGCAAGTAGCTCTGTTCTGCTACCAGCGGCCCAGTGATATTCCCATAAATGCTCAAGGTGGCTCATGCAGATTTTCATGAAAAGTGCATTCCCACCAACAATACAGTGTAGATGTTTAGAAGAAAGGATGTCAAGTGTTTTTATAAGCAGCCTTGCTCTTTTGGTCTTTCCAGCTTATGGGGAGTTGTGAAGTCTGAGTTCTCTCAGCTTTCTTCCTTGGCAGTCCCCCTTCTTCTCCATGCACTTTCACTTCCCCATGGAGCTGACATTTTCTGGGCAATCATAAACAGCAATTTCAACAGCAAAGATTGGAAGATGAGATTTGAAGCAGGTAGGCCTGAGAAATGTACACTGCTCTTTGTTGCTTCGCTAGAGAGGTAGAGCATTCTCTCCTGTAACTGAGGAGACCTATAATAAATTATTACCTTTTTGCTGCTTTAAGGAGTTTTGGAGATAGTCTGCTGCAAAACAGTGGCAGAACAGTGCTGTAAAATAGAGAACATGAGACATCTTGGATAATCAAAATCAAATTTACAACACTTGCCAACTTTTTTGTTAGTACTTTCTCAGATGTGCATATTTTGAAGCAAGGTGTATTTATCAGGACATAAAGAATCCACTGCCTAAATTAATATGCATATTTTCTTTGTCTGGGGATATGGCTGCTACAGTGGAGAAGGTGGCTGTGTTGTGCAGATTTTTGGATATTCACTCCGTGACAAAAAACCACCTACTGAAGTACTCTTTGGCTCATGCATTCTGCTGTTTCCTGACTGCCGTGGAAGATGTCAACCCAGCAGTAGCTACAAGAGCTGGGCTGTTACTTGACACTATAAAGAGGCCAGCTTTACAGGTAAGTTCATTATATGGGGAAAAAATACATTCAAACAGGAATCTGGGTTTTCACGCAAAGTTCAAAGCTGTTCAGCTGTACTGCATCATGGTCACTGTTGACATTTCTTTAGGCAAGCCGTAAGGTTCTTGGTAATTCACATATGACAGAAAAGCCAAGGGAAAATGGTGCTGTCCTAGCCCCAACTTAGAATTAACATAGAATTATTTGGGTTGGAAAAGACCTTTAAGATCACTGAGTCCAACTGTAAAAATTTTGATGGCTGCAAAAGATTACTGTTGCATTTGAACTGCTGTCATAGAAAGCTGTAGATGTTTTTTTATGATGTTAAAATTTATTGACATTTTTCAATCAAAAAGAAAAAGTCTTATGACGCCTTGCTGAGCTGACAGAAAGTGTATTTCAAACATGGTCTTTATCTTTTCAAGATTTACTTAGGCATGTAATTTTAAGCATGCGAGAGACCCTGATAGTCAGAATTCTCATGACTAAAACTAAGTAGATGTGAAAGTGGATCAGAGCCTATGCGTACAAGCAAGACTAAAGAAAAAAGTATTCTGATAGTACACAACTCCAGTTCTTGTACTCTGGAGAACAGAATGAATATATATTTTAAAAAGTTCAGTGTTACTGCCTGTAAAAAGTTGTTAATAACTGCTAGCTTTATTCCATATAATGCCTTTCAAAATAGTTTCCCGAGAACTTGAATTCACTGAGGCCGTTACCAGTATATGGCATTTGTATATTTAGTGTGTGGGTTTTCTTAAACATAGGTCTTGACAGTACACCCAAAATTCTAGTGTAAATAAAGTGCAGAAGCATTTTGATGCAAAGCACTTCTGATACAGTTCACCACATAATTTTTCCTCCTCTGTTTGGGCTTGGTGATTCATTAATTTTGTAATAAAGAGTTTGATTCAGTTGCCTAAATGTAAACTTTTTCTCAGGTGGGGGTGCGTGAAGAGAATACTTTGATATTGTGTACCAGATGTGCAGTAGGACAGAACTTTGCATGTATACCTTTGTGTTCCTCAAAATATTAGCACATTGTCCATTCTAAATATAGTGTTCATTTATATCTGTAGTTACCTTACTTCTTCATTGATATAATAGAATTAACTAGGTTGGAGAAGACCTTTAAGATCAACAAGTCCAACCGTTACCCCAGGACTACCAAGTCCACCCCTAAACCGTGTCACTGAGGACGTTGTCTACATGGTTTTTTTGAACACTTCCAGGGACAGTGATTCCACCACTTCCCTGACAGTCTGTTCCAATGCCTGACAACTCTTTTGGTGAAGGAATTTTTCCTACTATCCAATCTAAACTTCCCCTAGAGCAGCTTGCAGCCGTTACCTCTCATCCTATCAGTTGTTACCTGAGAGAAGAGACTGACCCCCACCTCACTACAACCTCCTTTCGGGTAGTTGTAGAGAGCGATAAGATCTCCCCTGAGCCTTCTCTTCCTCACGCTAAACAACCCCAGGTCCCTTGGCCGTTTCTCATAACACTTGTGCTCTAGGCCTTTCAGTAGCATTAGTTCTGATTTAAAGGCCTTGACAAGAAAAATGAGCTAAACCTTTATCCTTTATCCTAAATCCTAAACCTTTGTCCTAAACCTTTATCCTGTACTAATTAACAGAATTAACAAAGGGAACTTTGACCTCCCCTTACTTTAAAAAAATGCTTTAAGTTTTCACATCCTTTTTTTTTTTTTTCTTGTCTAGGGTCTCTGCCTCTGCCTTGATTTCCAGTTTGATACAGTTGTCAAGGACAGGCCCACGATTCTTAGTAAGCTTTTGCTACTTCATTTTCTAAAAGCAGATATTCCAGCTTTGAGCTGGGAGTTCTTTGTGAATCGCTTTGAGACCTTGTCTCTGGAAGCACAGCTTCATCTGGACTGCAACAAAGAATTCCCTTTCCCAACAAGTAAGCAGAGTCTGAATCAATCTGATTGCCTTTTATCAGCTTCTGGAATTTCAGCTGCCTGCAAGGGTCTGAGAGAGATGTAGGTCACTCCCAAATATTCTTATTTTAAGATATGACCCTACATTTGAGTATTTGGGAGTGATTTAAAATTTAAAAGATGCAAAAGGTATTTTCCAGGTTTGTTTTTAACCTTTCTCTTTGCCTTTTCAAAGACATAAGTGTTGCAAAGGGATGGGCTCACCAGCGTTAGTCACTTACATAATTAAACTCAAAGGGTTTGAATGCACTATAGACATGAATATAGGAAAGTGTTGGTGACCCTGTTAAGTAGTGCAGTGATACTGCTCATCACACCCCTGTAAAAGGATAATCACACTCACAGATTTTGGAGGCACTGTTCAAATCCAGGGTGGTAGGTATAGGCAGGACAGGAGGTCAGTGAGGCAAAACTAGAAGCCACGTTTGGGTATGAGTGCACTGAACGTGATCCATACTTGTGAGATTTCTGCCATTTTAAACAGAGGGCGCCTCATATTCCCTTAAGCTGAAATTCAGGTTTTGGTTTCAAGAACCTCTTTTTGTCCTGTCTCTAAAGAAAGGACTAACAGCGTAAGTTTTTAAACAGCTGTGCCATTTGGGGTTTTATAGATTTCAGAATGAGAGCATGCAGATGAGTACCTTGCAGATGGACCCTTGTGCCCATGTGAAGCTTTCTTGGCTTGAGTGAGACCTGGGGCCCAGTTGCATTTGGCACTTAACAGCAGTAGGGCCTCACCATGCTGTGGAATGAATCCTAACTTGGTCAATTGCATTTGCAAAGCTATCACTGCTGTCCGGACAAATGTCGCCAACCTCAGTGATGCAGCAATGTGGAAGATCAAGAGGGCTCGTTTCGCACGTAATCGTCAGAAGAGTGTGCGTTCCCTGAGGGACAGTGTGAAGGGACCAGTGGAGTCAAAGAGAGCGCTCTCCCTTCCAGAAACCTTAACCACCAAAATTCGTTGAGTATCTGTTTATGTTTTCATGACACGCCTGTATCTTCTCCCTTAGGATCATATCCTATTGTTGGGTACACATCAGGATTGTCAGTATTTATCCAGTTGGGATAGCAATAGGTTTCTGTCTGATTTGGGCATTATTTAGACAATGACAAGTTAGTGAGTTTGACAGAGAACATAAACAAACAAAACAAATTATGCCTTTGCTGTGTTTGTTTGAAATGCCAGAACAAAATGCTCCAAGACGAGTTTGTGGATAGATTTTAGTTTGTGGCTAATACATACTGGTTTAGTCTAAAATAGATACAGTATTTACAGAATAACTCCTGTTACTAATTTATTAATCGTAATTATTAATCAGTGTATGCAGCATATGTAGGCATATTAAAAACTGTTAATGCCTCGAATGAACTTTAGAATATCTTCAGAATTCCTTTTTTAAGAAAACAATGTCCATGCAACACATCCTTCCTGCCAGCTTGTATAGGAGCACCAAGGTGCTGGAAAACCATAGGCTTGTATGGAGAACAGATCTTTCCAAGCAGAAACAGCAGAAATCCCTATCTTCATTTAGAGAGTTTCAGAAACACAGATTAGTCTTTGTATTCAAATTGGACCTCACACATTGCTCCTATCCATATAATAAGAACTGATAAAGTATGCAAACTTGGGTGTTGGTGAACTGTTAAAAGGTAATTTCTCCAAAACAAACATCACCATATCTGGGGACTCTTAATCCCTCTTGACCATTTTCTGATCCTGCATAGGGGGTGCTGTGTGATGGCATTAGTACCAGCAAAACTGTCCGATGGAGAAAACTAGAGTTACAGAACATGGTGCTTGAAATCTGTAGGACACAAGTGACCTGTTTCAAATGTCAGACTCACGGCCTGACAACAGTATATGAATAAATGAATATAAATATTCTAGCACTGAATATATGCTGAAGTATAAGATGTCAGTACTGCCTTATTAAACAGAGTTGCTCTTGTTTCTGTGGTGTTTGTGTTTGTTTGTTTGGGTTTTTTTGTTTGCTTTGGTTTATTTTTTAAGCTTTGAGCTTGACCAGACATGAGCAGTCTGCTCCAGCACTTGGAGGAACACCAGAGCAAACACCAGGTAGGTTTGACGGGGGAATGTTTTGATAAACAGGAGAAGGCAGGCGCTGGCTTTCTTGTTGACTCAAGAGAGGAACTTGCACAAGATAGAAGTTATCTAAAAGGCACGGTGAGGCGCATCTCAAGATGGTTCCAAAAGGTGTAATTTGAAGATTTGCTCTCGATCTATACTGAAACCTGCCCCCAGTTCTAAATACTACTTCAGGGCTGGGAGGAAGTTATTCAGAGGCAGTCAGCTGTGCTGGTTGTGCCTCAGCTTCCTGTATTTCCTTGCCCACAGGCACAAGTAAACTTTTTCAGTAGGCTGGCTCCATGGGTCACCTCTGTTCAGCCTTGATCTTTGACCTTCAGGTTTTAGAGACAGGAGACAGAATGCTTTTCATTTTCGGTAGTGTAAATTATGCCTGTCTCCTCTGTATGCTTATAGATGTCTTAAGTCCCTCATTTTGTGTTTACTGAAGTTTTGTGAAGATGTCACTCTTCTGTCAGGCATTTCTCGAATAGCTAGCTCAGGGTCGAAGTAATTTCTAACTAATTGTCACTACTGACAGTGCTTGTGCTGAATCCTGTGTAGAGTGAAAAATCTCAGATTCAGATCTTTTCACATTCCTTCTCTACGACTCAGAATATTACCATCAGGACACAATTAGAATTAGAGCAGATCAACTTACTGGGTGATCAGCAGAAAGGAAAATACTTTGCCAGCGTGGGTGCTGACTAAGCTTTGAAATGAACTAGGAGAGCTTCTGAATAAGCAGTATATAGCCCTGTCATATTAGCCCAGTGATAGCCACAAATCAGCAAGTTTCGTACAGAACATATGTGTGGGTTGTCACAGGCTCATAGAGAGAACAAGTGAAATAGGAGTTCTGTGAACAGACATGTCACTTAATGATGGAGCTCCTGCAGCAAGTCCCTCAAAGGACTGGAATGATTAAGGGTCTGGAGCATCCCTTATGTGAGGAAAGGCTGAGGGAGCTGGGCCTGTTCAGCCTGGAGAAGACTTGGGGTGGGGAAGAAGGAGGAATGACAGGACTGATGAAAGGGTGTAAGTATCTGAAGGGAGGGTGTCAAGAGGGTAGGTCCAGACTGTTCTCGGTGGTGACAGAACAAGACGCAATGGGCATAAACTAAACCACAGAAAGTTCTACTTGAACATGAGGAAGAACTTTACTGTGAGGGTGACTGAGCACTGGAATAGGTTGCTCAGAGAGGCTGTGGAATCTCCTTTGCTGGAGATACTCAAGAACTGTCTGGACACAATCCTAAGCAATGTGCTCTAGGTGACCCTGCTTGAGCAGGGAGATTGAACTAGATGACCTCCAGTAGTCCCTTCCAACCTCAGTCATTCTGTGATTGGTCTTCATTTAGTGGCACCACTCATCTGTACTAGGCTGAGGGAAACTTGTCACTTAAGAAGAGTCAAGTCTTACAATAGGAATTGCTAGCCATTGTGATTTTATTAAAGGTATCTTGGTATTTCAAGGCTTCAGTTTCCAGGCTCAGGTAATTAATCTAAGCTTCAAATTAAGTTTCCACTAAAAATGTATATGTAAAAAATGGCATGTAGCTAGTAGCCACTGATAAAAAGAGAAATCCAATAATATAATTCAAAATAATCAGAAATGCTTTGGAAACTAGGAGACAAATAACTGTCTCTCTCTTTCTGCCCAGTTTGATTATTTCTTTATAAAATATTAATTTTTGTAAAATAGTTTGTTGGGTTTTTTTTTAAAGTTTGTCTCATAGTATTTTAACACTTTGCATTGGCAGTACTGAGCATATTTGAGTCATCTAAGGAACTAACTGACATCTGTTGTAGAAAAACATTTGCTTTATACACACCACTCAAATGAACCAGTCCTGGTGCTCATTCATTCTTTCTAGATCTGAAACCATAATCCTTGCACAGTACAAATAGAAGCTGAATCCAGTGTGCGTTCTGTATGGATTTAGCACCAGGATCATGATTTGTTCATGTATCCTCTGCAGTACCCTGCACAGTCACTTAGGGAGTAAAATTGATAGGCCCAGGGATGATAATTGGGATGATGCATGATAAAATTGTGATCTGATGTTTTATGTTGTATTGTGATACACCTTAAAGTAATTTGAAATTAAATGGGTCTGATAGATGAATAAATAGATGAATCTGTGAGCATAAGGCTTGATTGAATTCAGGAATGGTGGCTGTATATTAACTAGCAGGCTATGTGTCTGGTGATGCGAGAAGGTTTTTCTGGGCAGGGATATGAATGTGCATATGTACCTACCTTGTATGTAGGCATACACATGCGTGAATTGTATATGTATGCACACACATTTTGAGGGTTAAAAGCTACCATAGTCACTGTAAAGACAGAATTGTCTTGGAAAAGTCCTGTGAAGTGTCTGTTAACTAGTGTTAGTATTATGAAATATGGGCAAAATTGAGCATTTTGTCACTGAGCTTCTGAATTATATTGATCAGCAAGTAAAGTAAATTAAGTTAATCTTTTCAGTTTAATTACTCATGAAAATCTATTTGAAGAACCTGAATTTTAGATCCCCTTGCTGCTCTGACTCATTTTATCTTATGTCTTTTTTTGTTTTACTGAAAATCTCACAGCATCAAATGGAGATGAAAATAAGTAGGCTGAGGAAGATAGTTTAATATCATCTTTATGAAAATGGTGTCCTTTTGATACAATTTCATGGAAAGTTTTAAGCGTGTATAACGTGTAAAGATGATTTCTCAGTTGATGTCCAGAAAGCTTAAGTTTATTTTTTTAATGTGCTTTTGAAAATGGTACTTGCAGTATTTCTGATTCTTATTATTTCAGAATGCATTGTTTCTTTTATGCATCTGCAGATCTTGGTCCAGCAAAAGTTTCATTTTGATGGAAGGCTTCTGTATATAAAAAATCCCAGTGAAAACTGTTGGGAATAAAAAATACTGTGTAATGTGAAATCCACTATTTCTTTTTACCAATACGAGACCAGTCATTCTTAACAGAATTACTATTACTTAAAGTTATTCTTAACAGAGGTGATTCTGAAAATTCCCCTTCTAGTTTTCGTTTTCACCTGTCGTAGAACCCAGCTCTCTCCTGTGCTCATCAAAGCAACCAAGCAAACAAACCCCTTTGCTCACCCACCAATACAACCTGAAATATATAAAAATATTTTTTTTTAAGATTACAAATGCTGTAGTTTTGCTGGTGAAGAACCTAAGACAGATACAGTTGTACCAGCAAAGGAGTTTCTTGTCAGAATAGCATCTTACATTGAGAATATGGGTAAATTATAATATTAAAATAATTTTTAGCATTTGCTAAAAATATGTAACTATGAATTTACATGGACCGTGGGGTATGTAAGTAACTAACAGACTAAGTGGGTATTGATTGCTGGCTAGTTACCCTTACACAGACATGCCAGAGCAATTTTACAATTATGCTTTGAGCTGATATTGCTTGTAGGGTCTGTCCTGTAAACTTCAGCTTCAGGTGTTCTTGCAAAAGTAAGGACTGTGTCCAATAGTTGGAAGGATTTATCCTTGAAATGAAAACAACTAGATAGTTCTGTAATTCAGCTTCATACCAGCTTGCTTTATCTCAGTTATTCCCTATTAAACAGATTTTTAACCACGGATCAGAAAATGCATCAGAATATATTCTAGTAATATTTAGTTATTAACAGTTGTAGTGTGGTATAATAAAAAATTTTCAAGCATTTCCCTGTTTTGATGCTGTCAGAATATTTTCTGTTCACTTTGTTGATTTTTTGACATTTTTTTATTTAGTTTGCATATAATGCATATATAATGCATTTTATTTTTACAGAAGCATCTAACAAACTACTGTTTTTAAATAGAACATGTTGTAATACTATACTTACTGTGCTTTACCTATGCATTTATTCAGAATTATTTAATAAAAAGAATCTGATACACTGATTTGTGAAATAGCTTCTGCTTTTCATTAATTCAGTTTCTACTCTTAGCCTAATATAGAACTTTAGGAACTGCTAAGCACAAAAAAAAGCCTGACACATAGGGTGAAATGAAAGAGGCTAACTCTAAAGGCAATTGCCAGAGAATTCTAGAAATGATAAATGGTCTTAAAAGTAACTGGAAATACTGTATTAAAAAAAAAAAAAAAAGAATTGTGGTATGAAAATTAAAATAACTTGCCCAGTGCAGTGTGTTTGTTTTGCTTGGATAGTGATAGCCAGCACCTAAGCTTCCTTGTGCTTTGTAAGTAGCCTCTCATCTTTCACATGATCATATTCCCATGCAAAATTTTAGTGATTGATTGTTCCCATTCAGTGTTTATCAACCTTAAGTCTTAGTTTTCTTTTCTGGGAAAAAGTCATCAAAGTTTTGACATAATACATGCTGTCCAAAAACTTAATAGTGCCTACATTTTGGCCCAAGTTACTTGAGAGAAATATGGACTCAATGCTAAAAGGGGAAGTCTTCATTCGTTCTTTTGTTGTTACTTGCTAGAATTTTCTCTTATCTCCTACCTTTGTTGTCCACTAATGTTTGCTGAAGAAGACTGAAAACTAAGCCAGATGAGAATTTGGTGGCAGTGGGATTTGATTCTCCTATAACAGGTAGATGTGAAGGAATAATGACACTCATTTTGGCAGAAATGCACTGGGATGGGAAGATAAGCAGCTCCATTAAACAAGGCAAAGCTGAGAAATGGTGTTTAGTGTACATGGGGTGTTACTGTGCTGTTGAGCCTGAGGCAATAGGACCAATGCCTTCAGAAATGCAGGCTTATCTCGTGTAACCACCATGTGTATTTGGGCAGAAATTGTTCAGTGAACTTTGGAGAAAGATTCTGGTGTATTCTGTACGCTATTACAGTCTTATCCAGTATGTGATACCAATGTCTCTTGTACCAATAGGACAGCCCTCCCCAGAAAATGATAACACAATAAAAGACCTGCTGCCAGAGGATGCTGGAATTGATCACCAAACAGTACACCAGCTCATTACTGTGCTAATGAAGTTCATGGCAAAGGATGAGAGCAGTGCCGAGTCGGACATCAGCAGCGCTAAAGCTTTCAACACAGTCAAGCGCCATCTGTACGTGCTGCTTGGTTATGATCAGCAGGAAGGATGCTTCATGATTGCGCCGCAAAAAATGCGTGTTTCAACATGCTTTAATGCCTTTATTGCTGGAATAGCACAAGTAGGTGAAGGCACTTACTACTTCTTGCAGCTATTTCTCATAGCTTATTGTTAAAATGGTAGTAGAAGAGCTGCCTTCATATCAAATTAATGGCTGCATGTGGTCATGCTACTTAACACCTCTTCAGTTGGTGAAAGAAATGGGAACAAGAATGGCTACTCATTGTTTACTCTTGGAAGGCTCAGTGTAGCCTAATCAATTGCTTTCTGTAGGTTTTTCCTTTGCAGTTAAAAAGTAGTTAAATAAAAGTAAGCTAATTTATAACTTTTTATGAGTACTCTAAACTGAAATAGAATTAATGGTTTTGTGTGTGTGGAGGCACACAAATATTACCACTGTATGAAAAATTAAGAGACTGCTCCAAACCTCTTTGCCCTCTCTTTCTCTAGTCTTTAAATGCATTACTTCCCTCCTTTCCCATTCTGAAAGAACTGGGATCCATGTGCTCTTGCTTGTTTTCCTGAATGAATAGTCCATAAATGCTTTGGCATTCTTCACTTTGAAGGAGCCTTGCTCTTCTTCCTTAGAAGGCGCCAGGATTTTCTGATTTCCCTTTCCTAGGGAGTGGTGCCACCATGATGAACTTCTGCCTCTATTGCTATGATAAATGACTGAACACATTCTTGTCTTGTGCCTTCTTTCTCCATCTTGTAAGGAGAACCATAATTTCCTACCTGACAAGGCTCTTCTAAAGGTGCAGTTAATTCTTAGTGATAGAACAGTTGGTGATGCTAGGCTGAAAAACATTTCACACTTGCAGAGTAGTCTTATTTGTAATGAAGCATCATCATTACTTCCACGCTTCCTTCTTATCACAGTCTCTTATAAAGAATTACCTTCGACTGGAAAGAATGTTGTATTTCAGAACTCCATCTGCCCCAGCTCTTAAAATGCCCACTGTAACCTTCAGGCATTGCTCAAAGCTATCTTGGCCTTTTCTGTATCTGAATTCTCATCAAGATTGTCTGGTTTGTACACTGGAATCAATGATTATGTTGGGTTTGGGGTTTTTTGGGTTTTTTTTTTAAGTTAGTTGTAATATAGGTACTTGAATAATCTTTCACAGTCATGGAGAAGTCAGGTATCCATGTTTCGCCTTTCAGAAGGGTTAATGTAAACTGCATACTTGCAAATGCATCCTGATCCATGGTCTCAAAGCACCATTGCTGTGTGTTTTTAATCATCTTTCATTTGTACAGTTATAAGCTGAACCATGTAAAAGGAGATGCAGGCCTGTTACCATTGTATTGAGAGTCTGGGAGTGGCAATTTAGATCACAGGGCAGCATCTTCCATGTTTTTCTATATCTTTTCCAAGTTTGAGTTCCCAAACTTAAGTGATCATAATAGACCTGATTTTCAGAAGTACCACTTGCTGCAATTCTAAGCAACAGCCCCCTGCCTTTATTCTGCCTCTAAAATGTCTCATGATGGCTGAATTCACCATTTCTGTTTAAAAAGCTTTGTAGCTGAATCCTGGCTCCCCTGATGTCAAATAGATTCTGAGAACTTCACTAGGCCAGGATTTTTCTGCATGTAGCAGACATCCCCGTATTTGTGGGTATTTTTCTGTGTAGCTGTAGGGTTGTTTTGTGTTGGGAATTGGCTTTGCTGCAAGATAAATGCTATTTGAAACCTAAAGATGCTTTTACAGAGTGAAAACTTAGTATGGAGCTCTGAAGAGATCTATTTCGGATCTCTTCTCCAGTCATAAATACTTGCTTTTCCCTATCAGCTCCACAAAGGTTGGAATTGGACTTGCTGATTGGTTGATTTTGATTTCGAGTTTGATGGGAATGGTCAGTTCAAATTAAAAACAAATCAAATATTTTGAATTGTAAAATCTGAATGTTTTGAGTTCTTGAAAACGTAGAACGCCGCCTTCTCTCCTGAGCAGCCGAAGCGGCCGGTTTTGGTGTTTGCAGTCACTGTGGTATTGGACCGCATGGTGGCAGTGTTGTACAAGCCTATCTGAGTGGGGAAGCCACCAGCGCCGGGCTCTGTTCAGTGTCCCAGGCTGAGCGCTGCTCAGCATTTTCAACATCCTTGTCGTAGTTTAAACCCCAGCCATGGAGTTTAAGCCAACCAGGACAATCATTTATTCCAGACCTTCCTGTGACAACTTAAAAACCGGATCTGCTCAGCTTAAGACATGTCTCCATTACAGCGTGTGCTATGGCAGGGCTTTTGTCTTTCTTGTGTGGGTGAATTTTTCCTAACTATGCTATACAACTGTCACACCCTGAGAAGACAAGGCACTGCACAGTAGAACTGCATTTGGTGATTATATATCATCTGTTCAACGGGCTAACCCTACATGGATAGACATAGGGTTCATCTATTTAGCTCTATGCATGGGGCACAAAAATTTGAGACAGCTAAGTATCAAACCAGAGGGTTTTACAGGAAAAAAGTTCTAGTCAGTTTATTCATGGAGGGAACTTGAGAGATGAGTTTTGTGTTTGTAAATTAAGCTCCTCCCTTTGTTCTAATTAAAACAATACTGAAAAGAAATACAGGTCTGAAGAAAATGGATGATGTGGGTGAAACTGATGTTTGTTTCTGTTTAAATGCACAAGGCTCCTGATAAAATGCACTAAGTACGCTAGAACTGCAGGGACATGTTAGATCTTGAGAGCTATGCTGGATTTTGCTTGGCCTGCTAATTTAATTTCCTAGGTGTCAACCGGTATACGTTAGCATCAGAGGCAAAGACTTTGTGGATCCTTGTTATCATCTAGTTTAGCTACTGATTTCAGGACATATGGATTTAAATAAAAATAGCTAATGTTGCAAGACTGATGGGAAGATAATGAAAAATAGCAGTGTAGTTTCAATTGAAGACATGGTTGTGTCAGGATATTAGGATATGGCCACACTGAACCTAACCATTGGGATTTAAGCCTCTAGGACAGGCACCAAATAGCATGATGCTTTCCAAAGGTCATGGTGGAGGCAAGGCTTATAACTAGCAGTAGTAACAGCAACACCATCACTAAAAATTGAGAAGCATTTTATTTTTATCAAGATATTATTCATTACTTTTATTCTGAGATCCTGTAAGGTTTACATGCTTAGACTTTCTGCGTAACATGGCAGACACACTCTTACCTTTACTATAATGAAGAGTGGGATTCATGTCTCATTACCTGATTCCAGACATGGGGCTTAAAAAACCCAACAGCTAATGTTGCAAGCCCGATGAGAAAATGAAAATTGGTGACGCGGTGTTAATACACCCCTTTCCCCCCCAAATAACCAAAATACACCTCCCTCCCGCAATCACATCCTATCTATTAAACATAGGATATACCTAGTATGGTTTTGTCTATTGAAGCATGATCAACTTGTGCTACAATACAAGGCTATCCCAACTGAATATATTTTATGGATCTGCCAATGTATGTTAAAATTTAGACTGTGTAGGATGAAAGGCTTTCAGAACATATTTAATTTCATTTTACCTATCCAGCTAAAATGAGAACATGGCAAGCTGGCAGAAAGTTTCTAACTGTTAGGCTTCCTTAAAAACATCTATTTCTTTTCACTTAACTAATACTTGAACTGTATTAGTTATTCTGCTTTTCAGCATCATTGGGTTTGATTTTGGTGAGCTAACTCCTGTGTTAATATTTTTTTCAGGTGATGGACTATAACATCAACCTGGGAAAACACCTTCTTCCCTTGGTGGTGCAGGTGTTGAAATATTGCACTTGTCCTCAGCTAAGGCATTACTTTCAGCAGCCTCCTCGCTGCTCCCTCTGGTCCCTCAAACCTCACATTCGGCAGATGTGGTTAAAGGCTCTGCTTGTCATTCTCTATAAGGTGAGTGTCCTCACCTTTTTTGTGAATAGTGAAAATTTACACTTCAATTTGAAATTTATAACATGGAAAACACAGCTGCACTGCAAGTGAGAGGAACTGTAAAGAACACTTTTCTCTGATTTGCTTACTGCATTTAATGTCAGCATCTGAAGTAGTCAGACTTTCATCTGTGCTACTGACTCTTTGCTTCTGTCGTCTACATTGTCTTTGACATAGTTACCTGAAAAAGAAAAACATGGTTTTGAAAACAGGAAAATGCTATGTAAAGTTCCAAAGAAGAGTATTTCAAGTAACTTGGAATTAGTTTAAAAAAAAAAGACTTTAAATAAGAGGGGGTGTCAGTTTAACACTTGTATTCTGTTGAATGATGCTTTTTAGGGAGTAGTGTTAAAATGTAATGTGTTTATGCACTAAAATGGAGCTGTGAATACCTTTATGCTTAACAGATTTCTAGCAGTTCTGTAGGGCACACAAGAAAGCAGAGGTACTAAAATGAATGATAATGTGCTGATTAAATGGAGTATTTGGAGAACAGTTCTTATGAGAGATCTTTTGCATTATTATTAAGAGTTGGTTTTGTCATATAAAAGTCAAGAGAACAATATATTAAATGTTAGTAATAGGATTTTTTTTAATTTCTTTAAACAATTCCATGTAAAAAATATGCAAAGCTGAAAAAAGTCCTCCTTCTCATGATATATTTAGAAGTGTATGATCAAAGGAAGGCAAAGGGCATCCAGCTGACAGTATTCTTGTCATTTTTCTGTTTTACTGCCTAAATGTTTATCCAAGGAGAAAAGTTAGTTTTTAAGCTGAAGTTCTTCTCTTTCACTGAACAGTACCCCTACAGAGACTGTGAAATCAGCAAGATTGTACTTCACCTAATCCACATCACAGTCAATACCCTCAACGCTCAATATCACAGCTGCAAGCCCCATGCAACTGCTGGTCCTTTGTATAGTGACAACAGTAACATAAGCCGATACAGTGAAAAGGAGAAAGGTACTTTTAATCCTCTCATTTTTGTCATTGTCATTGATATAATTCATTAAGTCCTGCAGATGTTGTAGAAGCAGGTAAAAAATGGTCTGAATTTTAGAACGTAATACTCAAAATTAAGTCCAAAGTGTGACTTATCACTGGCTGTAGCCATCTGTAGTAAAAGAAATTCACAGTTTCTGTAGGTGAAGTATATCACAGCAGTCTAACATCTCAAGGGAGTGTACCTTAGACCGAGTAGTTCTGTTATCATGCCTAGATAGTCCTTGGCCTCTTCTATGACAATATTATTCAATCATGCCCACAGACAAGGTGTGCAACAAGCCTGCCATTGCATTCTGATTATACTTGATAATAACATGGCATAGTAGCAATGATGTGGATGTCTAAAGGTGGAAGAGAAAGGTTTTACCTTTGGAGTCTCTGTCCAATTCTTAACTGTATATATGCTGCTAGCCATATCAGAGGTACTGTGATGGTGTGACCTAGTGTAAAGTTGGGGTGTGAAATAACATCATGTTGCTGAGTGTAGTTCCTTACAATTGTGAAGTTTATTATGTGATAAGTATTTATGAGCAAAGTTTAACAGGTTCTTTTGATATTAATCCGTAGTGCCTTTCAGCTGTTTTGCCTTTTAGCTGCTCATTTGCTATTTACATCCTCCTCAAAACAGTCTTCCTAGTGTGCAACAAACTTCTGAAGAAGAATACAAGAAGCTCTTTTTATGCATGTTTACCTTTTCCTCTTTTGCTGCTTGTTGCTCATGAAAAGAAATCCAGCAGAACAAGGACACAAAGCTTTGTTTACTTGAACACCCTATTACTCAGCTTCAGCAAATTAAAACAGGCTTAAAATGGATATAAATGATGTATTGCATATTCTTACGTGTTTGGAAGTTTTGTAATGCTAGAGGAGGGTTTAGTGGGTTCAGATAATTTAACTTAATGTGAATTTCTGTGTTTTGGGCTGAGTTAATGACTTAATTCATGATTTAGTAATGCTGAGGGTAGTAATCATACATTTATAAAATGCATTCAGTTTCTGGATCAGTGCTGAGATGTTTCTAAAACAAAGTGGGGTGCCTAAATACCCAGCTTGCTCTTCACAGTAAGTGCAAAGTTAGATTTAGAAGACTTGGTGTTCAAATCCAATGTGTAACATTGATTCCCTCGGTGGCCTTGTGTTTCACATCATCATTGTTTCCCTATGTTTAAACTAAGGAGAATAATATTTACTTGCTTTCCAAAGCTGTTATGAAGTGCTTGGGGCTGCTCAAAGGCAAAGGACCGTAAATGGTCTAATTTTACTCTGTAGATGCTGACTTAATTGTAGGGTAATTCTCCTTCTTTGCCGAAGTGCTGCAGAAAAAAGGGGATGTAGAAAAGTTTTGTTCCACCTGCAGGAAACAGTCATTGTAATTCCAGAGGGACCTGGAAAGTTGAAGCCTTTCCCACTTTTACTAAGGAGGCTTGTTTAGTCTCCGATCAGGTAGTGTGCATGCTGCTGTCATCATCAAAGGTGGTGTTTAGATGATGAACATATCAGGATTTCATTGTCAAGCAACAAGAATCCCTATGCTAAATATGGATTTTCCCATTATGGAAACTTTTTCCTTATTTTTCTGCCAAACTTCCATGGGGATTATGGCAAGTGTACAGACTGGTGTAGAGCTGATAAAACTTGTGTGAAAAAGCATTTTTTGCCAAAGGGAAGAAGTTAGACGCAAAGGACATGACGTTAAAAATGATCTTCTAACTTATTAAACCCAGTCCCTGTAGAAATTCGTGCTATCAATTTTGATTTTTCTGGATTCATAGAATCATAGAATAGTTAGGGTTGGAAAGGACCTTAAGATCATATCAGTAGGGTATCTTATCCCTGATGCTTTTAGGTTGCAGTTCTGTAACTTCTTGCACAGAGAGTTTCCAGCAGGTACAAAGCTAAGGATATTAACATCCAGTTTAAGTCATCAGTTTTGGTCATTCTAACTCTTTGACTTAGTTGCCTCCTAGACACCAAATGCATTTCCTCTCCATGTTTGCTTACCAGAATAAACAAAGCAAACTTTTTAGTTTTTTTCTCTTGAGTGCCTCATTTTCTTTATTGTCTCAGTCGTGTTTCTGATTTCATTGGAGAGGAATCACTAGACATGATAGATACGGATTTTTTCTTTTTTAGATTTTTTTATATCATTTTCATGCAGATGATGTTTTTTGATGGATAAATAGATTTGAATCTTTCTGCCATTTTCAGCCAGAAAGGCTCAAATTAGAGCATAAAGTTTTACTATTTCTACTTCAATCAATATTTTCATGATTCATACTCTTAGTTCTTATTCTGTTACTGTTACCAGCTTCCCAAGATGTTCAGTTTCTTCCTTTTTCACCTTCCTATTTTGCTGGTTTATTACTGACTGTGCAGTTCTTGTACTGATTTCAGTATTCTTCAATTTACCATTTCTCACTTAGCACTATAGAAGTTATTTACTGAAGTCAGTGTTCAAATCTATTGTTTCTCTTCCATATAAAAAATCTGTATTATTACCAGAAGAAAATATCAGCTCAGAATGGTAAAAGCTTTGGTATACTTTTGTTGCATTGTAACTAATTTTTCATTTATCTCTTTCCTTTTTGACCTTAATTCAAGATTTAGCAAGAATGGCAAAGTTACACCTGGGATATAAATCTTCTTGCAAACTTCAGATGATTCTTCATTTTCCAATTCAAGTTTAATTGAAACTAGCTGAGGTTTTGTTACGTAGACAGCTTTTTGTTCAAGGAATTGCACTCTCTAAAGAGTAATAAAGTTTTTTCTTTCTCCAGCAGAGGAAGACAGTGTTTTTGATGAATCTGATATTCATGATACACCAACTGGACCTTGCAATAAAGAATCTCAAACTTTCTTTGCAAGACTGAAAAGAATTGGTGGCAGCAAAATGGTGAAATATCAACCAGTTGAGATGAATGCTCAGAGAAGTATGAATTGTTTTGTCGGTATAAACTCATGCAGAAACACAATTTCCCACTCTTGGTTTCAAGCTACCACCTTTTTTTGTAGAGTTTGTTGCATTGCCCAATTTGAATCCAAGTGCTGTGTCTGGCTTTTGAGAGCCGGTACTCCTTGTTTCCCTGAATGACGTCTCTTACAGGAAAGTAGGCACTCCGTATTAAAAAACATCTAAAACCAGCAGTTGTTTTCTGAAACTTTAAGCACCTTTGAATGTAAAAATGTTTAAGAGGGTTTCTTGCCATTTTCTTCCACCACTGGGCTGAAGATTTTTACTCAAATTTATTTTTTCCCAGAAATTGATTTTTTTCTTTGGATGAGGTGGGACTCTGGGGTAAGCGAATTTGTTGTTGCTGCTGCAAATATTACGGTTTTCCATTGGTAAAAAGGGTCAATTTTTGTGGTTCAAAAACTAGGAAGGATTTTGTTTCTGAAATTAATACCCTAAAAAATTTAAAGAGATTTCCACCTCCACCCACCTGCCTTTTTTTGTTTCAGGTATATGCACCAGGTTGGCAGGTGGGAGAGGGAGGGAACAATGATTCTGACTAGGACAAATATCTGCTTTAACTTTTCTCACTGCTTTTTTTGCATGGTGATTCACATGTGGAGCATTTTGAAATATGGCAATAATAATGACCAGGAATATTCTGTTTTATGTGACTATACATCATTCATAATAACAACAGTGATAACCTTTTGAAATGTTCTCAATGAATGTGTTAACAGGGCCAATGCACTGGCAGTGCCAGTAAGTATAACTGTGTGCACTTCACTCCTCCCTAGGACAGGGAGGCATGACTTTGCAATGTGGTAGTTTCTAGACTCTGCTGGGGTCTAGGATCACTGGGGGAAAAATTCTGTGGACACCTGTCTGATCTCAGGCTTGTGCTGCCACATCCTCACTGCTGTTGCTACCTTTGCTTCTTAAATTAGAAGCGCCCAAAAATGCCAAGAACCTAAAATGGTTTAAAATAGCACAGTTTGCTGAAGAAAGTAACACATAGGTGTACTTTGATATACGCTGATGTAAAAATTGTGTGCTGTAGCCCAAAATTACTGTGAAACCTTTTCAGAGTGGTCTGTGCAGTTCATTTCTCCTTTCATCTCTCATGCCTAATGCAGCTGTCCCAAGTGTCTACAGAAACTACTTGTCTGTGACATTTTCTTTTTAATGCATAACATTAAACAGTCTGTTTTCAGGGTGCATCTGTCCAGGATAAGTAGAATTTGGATAGAATTTAGATAAACCCTATTACCCAAATAGTAGCATTTGTTCTTGTTTATTGTAAAACTCTTATGTAATGTGGCTCTGAAGTTATCATATTGAATTGTGAGATGAAGATGAAGATATATGCCAGAAGTCTCCAACTGAGGTAGTATTAGGCTCTTTCTGTTTTAATCAGGTGAAATAGAGCTGGCTGAATATAGAGAGACGGGGGCCTTACAAGACAGTATTCTACGCTGTGTGAGAGAAGAAAGCATTCAGAAAAAAAAACTGCGCTCTCTAAAACAAAAATCTCTTGATATAGGGAATGCAGACTCCCTGTTGTTTTCATTAGATGAACATCGCAGGAAGTCCTGCATAGACCGGTGTGACTTAGAAAAACCTCCTGTCCCTGCTGCTTACGCTATACACAGGCAGAGTGATTATGGACGATCTCGACAGAATTCTTCTACTAAACCTGAAAATATAGAAACACAAGAAAATCTTCCTCACGCAGAGAGTTTCCAGGAAACAAGACGACCTGTCATACCAGAAGTTAGGCTAAACTGCATGGAAACCTATGAAGTGAAAGTAGACTCTCCGATTAAATCTGGTAGTCCTAAGGAAGATTTGGATCTGATAGATTTGTCCTCTGACTCAACATCAGGACCTGAAAAGTATTCAGTACTCTCCACTTCAGACAGTGACTCTTTAGTCTTTGAACCACTTCCTCCCCTTAGAATAGTGGAGAGTGATGAAGAGGAAGAAACAACAAACCAGTTGAATGATGAGGTCTCTGGGAAAACTACTGCGTCATCTCCCTCAACTCCGATCAATGTCTCTGCACTCAGCCTCAGCACAACGCCGCTAGTCCAGTTCAGCATTGAAGATTGCTCCAAAGACTTTAGTTCTAAGGATACAAGCAACAGTGCTTCAGCAGAAATAGAGGACATCCTTTCCATTTCTCTCAAAGACCAAAAGGACTTGTCAGAGTTAGCCAAGCCAGAAGAACTTCAGGACATGTCCTGTGGGAGCCCGCTAACACTGAAGCAGAAAAGGGACCTGCTGCAGAAGTCATTTGCCCTTCCAGAAATGTCCCTTGACGATAACTCTGAGCTCAGTGTGGAGGAAATTAGATCTAGTGGACCAATTCCAAGCCCAAGTGTAAAGACAGTCCTTATTAAAGTCCCTGAAGATTCTGAAAACCAAACAGAAAGTGGTAAACTTGATACCAACACAGAGTCTGACACTGAACAAAACATGGATCAGAAACAAGAAGAGGAGGCTGAGGAGTCAGAATTCAAGATTCAGATTGTTCCTCGCCAGAGAAAACAGAGGAAGATTGCTGTGAGTGCTATTCAGAGAGAATACCTGGACATTTCTTTCAACATCCTTGACAAGCTGGGAGAGCAGAAGGAGGCAGGTGAGCTCAATTACTGACCCAGTTAAAAGGCTTATTACTATGTGAAGGTTTAAGTAACAGACCAGTGTAAAGAGAGATGTGTAAATATACGTATAGGGAGAGATGTGTATATATAGCATCTAATGTGATCTGAGCTAGGCGAATGCTTTCAGGTGTGTGTTTCTTGCAATGAGTGTGCTAACCATATAAGTTAGTATGTGCAAGGGCCCATTTGAAAAGGAGGTGGAGCTCAGTGACAAAAATGCTGGATCTGATATCCAGGTTAAGGAGTGAAACTTCATGACCTGTTTATGTGGGGAGTCAGAAAGCTTGTCATACTTCTATGCCTTCTATCCTGCTAGTCTAGTCCATGCTACACTGATGCTCTTTTGTGTGTAGTAATTTTTGGCCTTTGTTTCTTCTGCAAGTGTAAGACGGTGGCAGACGGTGAGTCACAAAGGGTAAAGCTGAGCAGACCGTAGACTTGAGAAATAAGAGCAATTGGAATTAACCACAGTTTGAATTTAGGATCAGACATGTGCAGGTATTTTGTTTTTATACACTAAAAAGTTTTGTAGTCTTCTTTGTGTTGAGTATCCGCGAAATCTACATGGCTTGTATTTGTTAGAGGTTTTAAGTTCAAGCATCAGGAATCTTCTTTGTTGCCAGTGAAAGAATTGCATAATTAGACTGAAATGCTTTGTTAACCATTAGTAAGGGGCAGTTTTCATTCAGTATCTTAACACTGTCATCCTTGAAACTGCTTGGAAGGGCTGTCCCAGTTCTGAAACACCACATGGAGCCTAGGATTATAGCATATATGGTGGTCATTTGGCTGAATACCTCTAGGTATGTCATCCATGGGGAGCATAAAACATTCACAGTGACTCATGAAGTACTTACCTTACAGGTTGATACGGGCTATTCAGTTACCTAAGTAATTTAATGACTTTGATAATTTAATACATCTTGTTATATTTTGCTTTGTTTAGCCTTATTAATTTGTTTACTTGAGAATATATTGTTGTAATTCAATTTAGTAGGCTTAATATTGCCATAATAGCGGGCTGATTATAATTTCAAAGTCTTACTCAAGGTTTTAACTCAGCTTGTTATACTTCCATATGTTTTTGAAAGGTTTTTGATGTAACTGATCTCTAAATTAAATATCCAAATGAGTATTTCTTCAAGTGCATGATGCTGGGCTACAGTTTCCTGCCTGAGACTTTTTACAGCACAGATACATATTCATTTTTATAGGATATGCTGAAACCAGCCATCAACACTTGAAACTTTCCTTGCTTTGTTCTCCCATATTGACATTATCAGTCGTTATTAAAAAAAAAATAGTTTTAATAGCTTAATTTTCTTTTTAAAGATAGAATCTCAAACTCTTTGAATCTTTAGGATCATCTGTTAGATTAGCAGTCTTTTGAATGAATACTGGTAACATTGGAGATAAGGCTTTTGAAAGATGCTAAGTGGTCACTTAACATAGCTTTACGTCAGTGGTACCTCTTTTATTTTTGGTGGTTCTGATAATCACTCTTGAGTGGGATCAAAATCAAACTGTATGTGTGTTTATTAGGTCTGAGCTCGAAAGAGCATAGGCAGAAATCTCCTTTAAAAAGTGATTTGAAGCAGTAGATCTGTGTGCATCTATAAGAATTCTTACAACACACACACTGAATCTTTTTAAAACTGCTAGGAATGCCAAATGGTGAATGGATGTCTGAAAAGGTGTGAAAAAGACACCTGGGGAGAAAGTGGATGGAAAATACTTATTGATTCTATATGCTGAGAGTTTAAGCACAATTTTCACGTGCAGATCCTGCTGCCAAGGGACTTTCAACACTGGAAATGCCAAGAGAATCATCATCTGCACCAACCCTTGAAGCAGGAGTCCCGGAGACAAGTAGTCACTCCTCCATATCAAGTAACTTTACTTTTGATTTGAGCATTAAACCTAGGTTGCTGTATTTGTGCATCAGATGCATCTTATGTATAGTAAGTGCCTTCCCCTGAGTTTCACTGATTCTTGGAAGTACAGCTGTGTTGAATACCGTATCTGTTAGATCTCTGTTGATCAGCAGGATTTTAGCAGTTAGTGGCTGCAAAATCTTCTGTTGTGACATGGCAAATTTGACAAATGTGTTTCTCTTGAATTAGAGTAGGTAGCAGCTAAAAGCAGTATTTCTCTAAAGTGAGATGTTCGTTTTCCACTGAGAAAGTGTTGTCAACTGTCAGTGCACAGAAGCAGAAGAAAGCTCCACAGGGTTTTTACTATGGCCTTCAATACATTTCTTGCTGTACTTTAGGAAAAAATCTCTTGCAATTTTTGTAAAATGCCTTGAAATGTCACTTCCTCAGCTGCTTGCTGAAATGTGGTAACTATCCATCTGAGACTCTCATACCCATTTCAGTGGAAAGTGAACTGGGTTGGTTTAAGTGGATAGTGGCACATGGCTCAACGGGGCAGATGTAGATAACGCTGGAAGGTGGAGACATCTTAGAGCAGTAACAAAATCCAGACTAGCATGTCCTTCTAGGTAATGTTAAGTAACGCATCTAAAAGCTAATGGGGCAGGATTCTGATTGGTAGAAAAGCAAGGAGAAATGATGACCTGTTTTATTCCAGTGAGCTGCTAGATCAGCTTAACTGACTTGCTAAGCTGAAATTTCAAATTGCTGTAGAAAAATTGAATTTTAATTTCTGAAATTCAGCATCTGCTGATTTGATTGGAAGGGGTGTTTGGCCTAGTAAAGGAAGAATATTTTAGACATGCTAGATGAATACTCGAAGTGACAGGTTTCCTCTGCAGTTTTACCCAAGCATCTTGTGTCATGTGCATTGTGTAGTCAGTGTACCTTTGTTGGCCGCCTAATGATACAAATGTCACTTTACTAAATCAGCTAAAAATCTGCTACTTAAGGTCTTTCTGTGGTTTCACTGAGTGCTAGGTGTCCCTGTAAATTCCAGTATATGAAATTGGGAATAGTGTCTGTGTGATACTGAGCCTACATTCCTTTGTAAATATTCCTTTGCCCTTTGTAAATATTTTGTTTCTCTTTCTGTGAGCCTCAGCTTCCAACTGCAAAAAGGGACAAGAGTGATTCCATTGTGTCTTTCGTCCATTTAGACTGAAATATTTTTGACCTTCTACTATGTGTCTTTACAGTGCTTTGCATAGT
Source organism: Psittacus erithacus (assembly GCA_009867235.2). NCBI lineage: Eukaryota > Metazoa > Chordata > Aves > Psittaciformes > Psittacidae > Psittacus > Psittacus erithacus. Next base: position 18,629 of record WYDI02004015.1, on the reverse strand, counting down.
GAGTATTTATCAGGAATGTGAGCATAAGGCATTTCTGTAACACAAATAGATAATGTAGATAACGTTACTTGTACAGCCAGTGCCTAGCCATAGAAAGCATGCATCATTAACTGTGATAGGAAGATACTGCCTTTGGACTTCTTTTCTTGAGTAGAGCATTCCAAAGCAATGGAAGGATGATTGACCAGATCACAAGCTAACATATGAAAGGCGCACCAGCTATTACATGAAGATTACTGATCTCATGATTGTTAGGTTTGTTGTAGAAAACCCAATCAAGGAAAACTTCCCTCCCTATCCCACTAGACAGTCATAGGCATGAAAAGTCATATGCTGGTCCACAGCAAATAGCCTGGCTCCGGCACTGTTCAGAGGCTGATAGTTCTCTCAGTTTTTTGGGGTTTAGATTTTATTCTTCACTTACCAATATTTGAAATCATGGCTATCCTTGTGAAACCAGGTAAATAACCCTGGAAATCCAAATGCTCAGTAATAGCCCAATTATGTGAAATATGCATGAATCTTTTTATTTACAATTGTAAAAGCCATTAAGAAAATTCAAAGAGATAATTTTCCATATTTTGACAGTCATCTGCACTCCAAGCAGTCTTGTCAGTTCTAATGTTAATTGCTGCTCTTTCATCAAGAAATTCTATGCTTGATAAAGTGATAAAGCATCTGTTTAAAATCCTTGCCCTGGGAGCGATGGAAATTCTATTTTTCTCCTAATTTGCTGTGAAAAGCAGCTGCAATACAACTTTTGAAAGTGAAACATGGAATGGTCTTCTGGTCTGGTTCAGTTCCAGAATTTCAGTTATACAATGGCTGCTTTACAAAGCTACAGCAATGCTGGAGAAGTTTGTACTTGGACCAAAATGGACTTTATATGCACTCTGGTACATTGAAAGGATATAATGAAGGAAAACTTGAAATACTTCACCTAATAAGATAATTTCAGTGTGCAGATTTCCACTGAAGTTATTGTGTTTAGTATTATTCAAGGCCTGTATTTGTCTTGTTAGGCGTTGCTCTGCTTTCTCTGAATTTAAAACTCTCAGAAACTGAGTAGAGCAAGTTTAGGAGAAGGAACTCAGCCCCTGAGAGCTTTCTGAAACTTACAGTTTGTCTGTACTTCATCACAGTTAACAATGTGAAATGTTGGTTTATTTTCAGAGCTTAGCTGGGTACTGTTTGAAATTTTAGAATGGAACTACCTGATACTCTGTTAATACTCTTTTTAAAATGTTGAATGTAGTTGCAGATGAAAATTATCATTAGGAGAGGACACTGCTTTGTCGCCCTCATTTTAAGGCCCTATTGAAGAAAGTACTTAAACAGACATGTAAGGCAACTTTTTAAAAGCTTTCCTGCATGGAGATGCATGTCGGCAGTTTCACATGCCTTGTGCAGGCAGTCTTAAAACTCTGTCTTCACACTGTAAACCATGATTTTTGGTTTCAGTGATTTTTCATGATTTTTGCTCAGATTTTATTGTCAAAGTGAATGTATTTTGCTCATTTAATTTGAATTTTCTTATGAATGAAGAAAAAAGTAAGAAAGTCAGGAGTTGTTGTTGTTGTATGATCTGTTTCTTCCTCCATTTAAGCACTTATAAAATACATGACCAAAAAGCCTTAAAATTGACATTCACAATTTTTTTTTGTGTGTGTATTATTTGGTAAGACATATCTATTAAAGCAAACAGTAATATGCATTTAAGGTATTGTCAATGGTCAGATGAAGAAAAATTGAATGCTTGTTGCTTGATAGCTTTGTGTAAGAAGAGTGACAGTCAAGTTACAAAAGGGACCCATCTTCAAAGGCATGCTGGCTTCACACTGGGGAAGAATGTGCAGGTGCTGTGCCTGAGTGGTGGGTATCTAGGAGGTCTGTTTTCATTGCCAGCCATGAAGGGAGCTGGTAGAACACAAACAGTGAATTTGTTTTCCTGCAGTGAGCATCTGCAGAGCAGTCCTTCATATTTTGCTGGGAGGAGACTGAATTTCCTTCCTCACACATTGTACATGAGTGAGATTCAAGTATGCATTTGTCATCCGTCAGCATGGGAATTTTTGGTAGTACCTTACACTTCACAGATACTGAATGTTTTAAAGAGCTTTCATGGTATTTGGAGACAAAAAGGCACTGACAGTTGATACAGAGGATAAGATCCTGAATCCAATTCACTTATAACTGATAGCAGTGGGGCCAGAGTTGCTCCCAGTGTAGCTGTGTGAAAAATGCGTATTTACTTGAGCAAGATCCTTAGAGCAAGCAGTCATTGTCCTTTCAGTATTTTTCTCATGCTGGTGTATAAGATCAAGAAATAAAAGTAGTTTTAAGTGTTGTCTGAGCCCCTGAAATCCTTTTGCATTTCTGACTTGCAGCTCAGTTCAGACAAATGAAAAGAGGCTCTTTGGGAGCTCTGACAATGAACCAGCTAATGAAGAGGCAGCTGGAACACCAGTCCAGTGCTCCCCACAATATCAGCACTTGGGATACTGGTGAGCTGCGTTTATTGCTCTTTATTTCTGTTTCCTAAATCAATTATTTTCTGTATCAGTTAATTAAAAGACTGAGTATTTCTATTCTGCCATCGCAGATGAGTAATCAATCTCAAGTCTAAAGTGAAATTTTATAGTGAGTACCAGATTGTCACCTAGTATGAATTGGAATAATTACACGTATCTGGGAGGTAGTCCCTCTGGTACGGTGATGCACCTACAGTATTGCATATCACTTGGATTATTTCGTGGCCTCATTGAATGAAATGGAAGTATCACTGTTGATTTCATTAGGTATAGAATTTCATCCCTGTGCATGGAGTCATTTATCTGCATGTATGTTTATAATGGTGTTGGTACACCAAGGACTTGTGCCTTATACCAGACGGTTTCGTTTCTCTTTAGAGAAGTTTCTGTCAGCTCACACTGAACACTTGAAGTTTCTGTTCACACATTGACTTGGTTTTTTTTCTCCCTTTAAGATGAATGCAAAGCAATGACCACTGAATTAAGCACATAATTTCCTCATTACTCAAGTGTTTTATTTGTATTTTTTCCTGTATAAAATATTTTCATTTATGACCAAATGTATTGCAGGTGTGATTAAACAATGAATATATGCTGGTTTATCATAAATGCTAGATATTTTATTGCCCATCTTGATGTTAGTGACATTACAGAATTGTGCTTCTTAGGAATTTATCAACAGATCTAGATGCATCCAGGGAAAGGAATGCTTAAAAAGTTATATGAAACTTAGCATGCTCAGTGAATCTCTTGCCACCAGTTCTGGACAGCTGTTAAAATTTTTGCTTAATTCAGTCTTCAGCATTGAGTTCCCTCTCACTAAATCTTGTAGCAAAAGAATGGCTAAAGGTATGGTATATACTTTAGGATTATCCTGTCTACTTCAGTCTGCTGAGTAAGGTGCTCAGCATGAGATGCTTAAATCATGAAGGTCAGAATCTGTCAATGATAACAGTGAGGGGCTTTTTTTGTCCTATCGGCAGATAAGTTTGTTTATTGAACTTAGTTTCTCAGGCAGTGGTTGAAATATGAAAAAGTTACTGCTCTCATTCTGCAAGAAGTAGTTAGCTTCTCTGCAAGGGGAGCAAGTCAGTACTCAAAACCACTTAGGAACTCTGTCTTGTTAATCTTTTTCCAAGTCCATTAGCTTTCCTCACATCTGTGACTTTTCCCTTCAGCATTCATTCCGGCTAAAGGCCTCTGAGCATGGAGATACAAAGTAAAATGTGCTTTTCTGGAAAGCTTTGCATCTCAGTCTTCTTTTCAACCACTAGCTTCAAAGTTAAAATATTTGGACAGAAAAAAGGGTTTTTTTAAGACAAATGGTTAGTGTGACTAATTTGTCATTTCAATGTCACACCAGAATTTTGAGAGTCATTTATACTCAGGTATAACAACTAGCAAATAGTCTTATCCCACATTATCCCCTATAAATATGATGTGTGCTTGGTTCATGCATGCTTTTTTTTTTCCTTTAAACTTTGGTAGGCAGCATGTGTCTCTTTCATTTGTTATTTCAAACCACTCTCTTCCCAAGCTTGCTAACTGTAAAATAAAACCATTTTGTGTCTAGCTTATGTCAGCGCAAACTATACCTGACTTCTAGTCTGCTGGTATTTATAAACACTTTTTCTTTTTGTGGCATATATTCCGTATCTTGTTGAATCTTTACTACTAGAACTTCCTTTCTTGTTTAATGACACTTTTCTATGATGGCATCTTTGGTGTTAGGCTATCTATGTCCTTTTTCCTTTGTGGACTTACTTCATGTTTCCCTTGCCTTCCTCCCCCCCTTCCCAATACTTAAAAAATTAACTCTTCAGTTTTTTTCTAATACCTGTTGTATTTGTCTTTCTCTTGTTTTAACTATTTAAGACGTGTGGTGCTTGTGACAGATGCTGGATTCATAGTTCTGGAGACTGAAGTTCTGTATTTATTCACAGAGCAGATACAGCATGGAAAGCGGCTGTGCAATGTCCCTGTTTGCCTAAACCCCGACTTGGAAGGACCGCCACTAAGAATCAGAGGTTAGTTCAGTGCCCATTTGATCTGATCTCTCTGCTAAAAGTGCCAGGGAGTTTTTTTGGTTTGTACCAAATGGTGCTGAATTTTATGTTCCATTCAGCTGTATTAAAACCCTCAACTGTCCGGCAGAATGTAGATTGTTGAAAAATTATTAGACAAGGCATTTAACTTAAGACAGGGGCAACTGATAAGGAGTGCTGGCTTTGCTACTATTTGTTTTGGCTGTCAACTTGGAAAGAAAATTAGATTCTGTATACAGAGTGTGGTTGAATCTCGTTTCTTTATGAACTCTTTTTTCCCTCAGGGCCAAAGGACATCGAGACTTTCTTACTGCCTTGTAGTGTGCCAGTGACCTACCTTGTTTGCATAAATCATGGCTTTTTTCCTGCTGTTCAGTGCAGGAGAGAGGACATTTTTATTTTGAGTAGTGAAGTCTTATTCCAACAATGTAACCTGCATTATGACAGTTTTAGCATTTGTGTGCTGCAGTGGGTCTTGTATCTAGAGAACATGACAGTGAAACTTCTGAAGTCGCTGTAGGAGGATTGTTGTTCATTTGTGTGTGAAGGAGAAATGGCTAGAAATGTGTGAAAATCTACTGCTGTAGATTTTCATTCTGTATGGTTTCCTACATTACTGAAGAATATCCTGGATTTCCTGGAGTGTCTGCTTATATCCAACAAAATCTCAGCGGACAATTATGAAGTACTGAACTCTGTATGTAAAAAATATTTCCTTTCATACTTAGTACTAAGTGATGGTTTAAGACCTGTCTCATTCTTGTGAAGCAAGCCCATCATCCCTCCACATAAAATTTGTGGAGCATGTTAGATTCTTTTGCCTGAGATCTCATATTAAATTTGATTTTTCTGCAGTAACTGGTATTATCTCATCAGAAATTCCATCTGGTTTAGGTGGAGAAGCTTCCTCCTGTTTGCATAGCTAAGTATTATCAGAACAAATGATAACAAAGAATCTGTAAATTGAAGCAACCAGCAAGACAGTTGATAAAGGATTACTTAATCTGAAGTTGAATTGGCATCAAAAGGGCTTTGATGCTCTCCTAAAACCAAAAGGAGCTTTTCATAGATGGGTCTTTGGAATGAGATGTCCTTGGGGACAGCTTACACGGTGACAGTGTCTACCAGCTGAGCTCCCTGGATTCAGTATTGAAGCTGAACTGTACGGGAACAGGAGTAATGCTGTCTCTATCATGTTGGCTACATGTGGCAACAAAAACTGAGATACTTTAAGAATTGGATCTCTCTTTGTGTTTTAATGACCTGAAGAATAAAATTGCTAACAATATTTAAATGATCATCACAAGGCATCTCAGATGAATGACATAGCTACATCACAGTAGCTTTGATCCAAGTTTCTGATGGCTCATGAGGATGTCTGATTATTCTTGAGGTTTTCTTAGTGCCTAGACTAGCTGGAGAGATGCCTCTTCTGGTTCTTTTTTATCTTGTTTTGTTTTGGTTTTTTTTGTTTTGTTCTTGTTTGTTTGTTTCTTTCTTTTTTGTTGTTTTTGGTCTGCTTAATGAAAACAAAGGGACCAAGGGAGGACAGTCACCATACTAAAGAGATGTTAGACTGTCAGACTGCCATATATTGCTGTAATTCTGGAAAGCAGCACTCAGAGAAGCCAAGAGTTTGACTCTTCCATGATACATATCTTTTCATCTTAAAAAAAGCCTCTGTCAGAAATTAGGTGCACAAATATGCCAAAAGCAAAGAGAACCCCGTTTGTTGGCATGATCACAGTGGGCATGCCACCAACTAAAAAACTCAGGTTTGGAGAATAAAGATGCTTGTGAAGACATTCAGTGGAAAGCATTTCTAATCATCAGCCCTCCAATGTTCTCAGTGTTTGTCAGCTCCGTATGAATTACTTCTAGCTGTCCTTTCCTGATTTCTCTCCTATGCCTCTGATAAGGATGGCATGAATTGATTGATGACCTGGTCTTGCGACATATGAACTTGTTTCCTTCTCTGTGTCAGTGAGAACTATGGGAAGGTAATTCTCCCAGAAGTACAGGGGAAGACTGAAAATCTTCAGGTTTCCAGCCTCATAGCAACTATAGAATCATTCTCTCTCTCTAAAAAATGAATAGATACAATTCCATCTGCCTTCCTGGAGATTTTTTTTTTTAATTGATAGTTCTAGGTAGTTGGAATAATCTAGCAGAAGCAAAGAATGTGCTCTATATCCTTTCATAGATACGCTTTATTTCTTACTCCTATGCCCAGTAAAACCATTATGGCTCTTCTTTAGAAGTCTGCTTTTCAAACAGTTTGGATTTCTCTTTAGTGATTTTCTTTCTTATTTTTTTCCTCTAACTGCCTTAAGGTGCCACAAAATCTAGCTTGCTGTCAGCACCCAGTATAGTCAGTATGTTTGTACCTGCACCAGAAGAATTTGCTGATGACCAGCCCATTATGATGACTGACAAGTAAGTTCTTTTTCTGTTCCTTTCGAAGAAGTAGTTGAACTTCAAATACGTTAAAGTATAGATATACCTTATGGAAACAAAGTCCGTTCTATCATTTATCTCTATGCTAAGTTTTCAAATTACTTTTTTTTTGCACCAAGGTAAACATTTTCTAAACACTGCCTGCAAGATGTAGTTGTAATTCAATAGGACCAATGTGAATTTGCACAGGCAAAATTATGACTCAGCCTATTAGTTGTGCACAGAAGGCATGGGGAGCACTTTCTATTTGTATTTTAAATCAAGGGGTCCTTGTGATCCATCAGAAAATGCTTTCACCTTAGGGGAAAAAAAACCAAGATGCAAAACCTTTTAAAAAATTCTTTTGGATTTCTACTGAAATAGGTAACCGTTGATGTGTAATTAACACAGCATTTTTAATGCTGATACGTGCTTATACCAAACTTTTGCAAACCTTAATTGACTGGTTAAAAAGCCTCTAAAGGAAGTGTAAGTAAGTGTATTCATTTAGTAGAGGAGTAGAGCAGTCAGCAGTGAGCCATGCACTGATTTGATAAAAAATTGTGAAGAGACACCAGAAGCTCTTGTTTGTGCTTCTGCACTCAGTCTAGTAGACAGACACGCCAGGCTGATGATCAAAGCTCTAACACCACCTAACACACAGACCAGCTGAGCTTGACTTTCATGACTTTGTTGTCATATTTTCTTTCCGTTCAGTGACAAAGGCAAGAAAATGCCTGTACATTCCATTGAGTTAAAATACCACAATCTGTTGGAGTCGTTAGCAACCAATTGATCAAATTAAGAAAGCCTTTCTACTGGACAAAGTTTCCCACATTGGTTTGCCTTTTTCATAGGTTGTGAAGGTCTGTCTCATCTCTCTTAAATCTGACATCCCCTTTATAATTAGACATTGTGGAGTCCTTTCAGAGCTTAGTCAGCTGTCTGAACATTTCAGGAAGGACAAGTGACTCAGTAGCAAATCTGCCCTGGGAAAGGAGACTTCTCTGAAATCTTAGGCTCTGTGCCCCTGAGAGGTCCTTTAAATTCTTTCTTAATAGCTGTAACTGCTGTGGGAACCAATCAGATCATTGTTTCCTAATTGTATAATTTGTTATTCATAATTCATGACTGACGTGAAGGACAATGTGAAATTGTTCCATCTCTAAGATCATCTATGATTGTCATTGTGTCTGTGGTGCTAAATAGAAGAGTGCCAGGGACTTGAGCCCTCGCCTGAGCCCATACATGAATTGGCTGGTGTTCACGTTGTGGAGGGCTAATCCCCGCTGCTGCAGATTTCTCTTGGATGGTGCAAACTGAAGCAGTACAATACTATGAGGGAACTTGCTAACAGTTAGACGCAAAAGAAGGCCTGCCATGTGGCCCTGCTTCATTTGACAGTGAAGAAACAGCCAGTGCAGCTAATGAGAAGCTTTATTAATGTTTGAAAGCCATGGACTGTCATTAATTATAGAAGGATCACAGTTACGTTATTTTTCTAAACATGTTTTGAATACAATGTACTAAATAATAGTACTTTAAAAAGACATAATTATACATACATGTATGTACAGTAATACTTTGTTTAAAGTTTGTTAATGTCAGTTTTCAAAACTATTATTTGCAGGTGTCATGACTGTGGGGCTATTCTTGAAGAATATGATGAAGAAACACTCGGCCTGGCCATAGTTGTGCTCTCAACCTTCATTCACCTTAGTCCAGACTTGGCTGCTCCTCTGCTGCTGGACATCATGCAGTCTGTAGGAAGGTAAATCCAGGACTTTCCTCGTTCCCATATGATTGAAAGAATTTTGTGCCTTGAATTGGATTTACATCACTGTATGAAGTTATATATTTTAGAACCCTTAAGTGAATAACATATGGTTATGTCTCTTGCTTTGTTACTCACCATTTTATTAATTTCTTATGTAACTTACTCCACTGTCACTTCAATTTTGGCCAGCTTCTTTGATGTCCTCCCTTTTTGCCCTCCAAAGGGAGGTTCCATCTTGGGATTCTCCCCGGTTTGTCCCACTGTAAGCACTGATGTAAAGAATTAATTTGGTCTTCTGCAGTACTCTTATATTACTTGAGTGACCTGTGTATTACCTGAACAGCAACTGGTGCAGCAATTGGTGTGCTTTCTGATCCTGTTTTGTTTGAAGAGCAATTTACTCCTAGTTTTTATTCCTCCTAGTTGCTCCTTGAATCATTTTTTGGCTTGCTGCCTTGTGTTTTTTATATTGGATCTCTCGGAATTTATGCTCTTTTCAGCCTTTATTTGGGACGTGACTTAAGCTTTTGGAAGAAGCCTTCCTTTTTTCTAGTAACCTCCCTCACCTTTCCTTTCTTCTGCTCTCTTAAAGTCTTTTCTTACAAGGGAGTACCTTGGCCCTGTGCTTTCAATGTAATGTTCTTAAACAGCCTCTGTGCTTCTTGTAAAGGCTGAATTCTCTCAGCTACCCCTTTTTGCTGCTTTGACAGAATTTTTCACTTTTATGTAGTTCCTGCTTTAGAAGGTATGCAGAAATGTGGCCAGCTTTTCTGAGTTCTGTTGCTCCTGGAGGACTGTTGACTCCTGGGTATGATCATTCATTAGCATACCCGAAGCTTTTCAGACTTTTCAACCATATTTTGTATGCTAATTAAGAATAAGTAAAGAGTTGCCATCTCCTTATGAAGGCTTCCTAACCAGTTGCTGCACAAGATTGTCTCTGATAAGGTGATAAACATTTGGTGTCTATTCTTTTTCTCTTGTGACCTTTCCTCAGTGTGCATGGGATAATAGAAGTGTGCCATTGCTACTGTATTAACTTGTCACTGCTGCCTTGGCCACTTCCACAACTTCCTGCCTAAGAGGCAGATGATCTCCAGAGGTCCCTTCCAATCCTAATGATGTATGTGATTCTGTGTATGAGGTGGAATGGATGCTTTGGATATTTCAGAATAAACTTCTGAACAGCACTAGTAGTGCAGAAATAACATACTGCTGTCCTTTTTCATGTTCTTTTCAATGACTGAAGGTAAAATTGCTTGGCTGCACCTTTTGCAGGGGTGCAGCTCTTCACAGCTCTGCCTCTTCACTACCTCCCACTTCCATTTAAACACAGCAGGTATCCAGGTCCTCCATTTCCATTAGCTGCAAGGCTGCAGTTACCTGCTGTCACTGCTAATGAACTCTGATGGAAGCAAAGTTTCTAATCTAGACAGATGCTGTCCATTCTGTGTGATTCTTTGAAGTACAACAGTGCTACAGCTACAGAGAGGAAATAATTGGGAAGATAAGTTATCAAGGGATGAGGGTCGAGTGGGCTACCTTTTCCTGTGCTTTGAGGAAGGAGTTCTGCGTCTTTGGAGTGAGACAGCTGATTGGTTTTGAGCAGCAGATCACATGCAACATGGGGTATTCCTGGTAAATGTCCTGTTTTTTTCCTACTTCAGAGTCCAACAAGAAGTTCCTCACAAAGGAATTATTTTGAATATATGCAAAATAAGTAGGATATACAAACAGGGAGGCATTTAGGAACTTCATGTGTGTAACCTAAGTTGCTGTCTTTCATTTAGCAGTGCCATATCATTACGTCTAAATACCAATATGACAGCAGAGGTGAAAATGAATTAGACTTCTTGCATTTTTATTCTTAGAAAAAGAACTACTACTTTCATGCTTAGAGGAGGAAACAAGGAGTTAGGAAATGAAGAGTCTTTCAGAATACCTACAAGACAGATTTTTAAAAGTTATTTGGGTACCCACAGGTGCAGATAGACATCTATTTTCAGAACAGAAAAAGTTCTTAATTCAAGTTCCTGACAACTTGACATTTTAGAAGACTCTGGCATGCACTTTATTTTCTAGTTCCTGAATGTAATTTTTTGATTCATTCGTTCCTATTTCATTGATTTACAATAAGATTTAGGTTTCAGAGCTTCAAAGCCATTAAGGCATTTAGATTCTTTAGTTAGTAAGGATCTTTGAAAAGCTTAACTTCTGTTCTTAACATATGCAAATTTGAACACATCCATTTATTGTGTACTGTCCATTCACTGTTCTGCTTTGTAGTCTGCAAGGTGGAGGTACTGCTGGGGGGTTCATGGCCTTTGTGCAACAAAATATTTAGAGTAGTAATGATAAATACATACAAGCTATACATTCCAACAAATTTCAGATGTTCCCAAGTATTTAATGTAGTTCTTATCTCATGAAGTTTTTCCTGTTTGAAATCAAATGTTTTATTTATCATAAAATCCCCATTTGCATTATTGCATTTACAAGGATTAAAAACCTTGCTTAGGACTGTGATTTCTTTTAGAAGAAATATTTTATGCTGTCCTATTTGTATGCTTTAGTAGATTTTTTGAAAATAAGTGATTAGTCTCATTGCATACTGCAGAAATCCTCATATACTTTCATGTATATACATTGCTACAGTTATTCCAGAATCAAGGTTTGTATTCTTTGAAGGTAGCTTCAGACCTATTTTCACCCAGAATTAGCTTTGCATACCAGAATGAATATGTTATATGTTATATTTTAGTTTGGACTCCTCTTAAAAACAGTGGAGTCAGGGGCTCTAATAGGTTTGTCTAATTTTTTGCTGGGACAGCTGAGGATAATGTAATTTTCAGTCCCCTGCACAATCCACCCTGAGATTATTGCACTGTGACCCCAGCTTGTCATTCATCATAATGAAAATCGCTGTGCATTTTGGTTTATACTGATGCATTCAGTTGAGCTGCCTTAGGGCCCTTATTGGATTTTGCAGTGGTGACTAGAGAGGAAACTGTCTTCAGAACAGAGGCTGACAGAGGATTGAGCAACGGCTAAATCCAGCCTAAAAGGATCATGAATCAAAGATAAACACTGAAGGCAGATCATCAGCAGATTTAAATTAGTGTAGCTCTATGAACTTTCCATTTACACATATAAACTGATACTAGCTGAAATACAGATGTGCAGCAGGTGAAAGTAAAAATTGCATGGTCTTTTGTATGTAACAGATGCTACCAGTGTATGTCTTTAGATTGCTTTTAATAACTTTAGTATTAAAGGTGTGTTGCTTTGACACAAGCCCCGATTCTATTCATTTTCATGTCCTGGATATTGAAATGCATGTTTTTTCTTTAAGATCATGTTCAGTATCTTCATCACTGAATGCCCATATTTGGCTTTAAAATCTATATTTAGGTACTAAAATAAATGACCTGATTTTTGAGAAACCAGTATTTCTCATCTGACTTTGTAAGAGCTCATAGGTACTTCATGTTTCTGAAATGAGGCCAATATAATAGGTGCCAATATCTGGAACTAGAAGCCTTACTTCATACTGCCAAGTAGAGAATTTCGGCTTAGTCTCTAAGTAATTAAGTGTTGCTGTGTTAATCAGAAACAATTCAGTCAGTCGGCAGCTTCTGGCAAATGTGTTTTTTCTCCAAATCCCTCCAGGTTAGTAATTATCCATGATGTGTGTGTAAGGCAGTAGCTTTACTTCATTATCTTCGTGCTAGCTAGGCAAGTAGATTTGTCTTTAAAGCTGTTAAATATTTGTGAGACTGCAAGACTGAATAGAGTGTATATGTTGTGCAAATTTGAGTTCACTGAATTTAGAAGACTTCTTCAGAAGACCTTTCTGATGACATTTTGAATGTTCTTTAAAGTTCTTGCTTATTATTAAAAAAAAAAAAAAAAGAAGATACTGTATTGGCTTACTTAGAAATTAAATACCAAAAGAACCCACATGTAAACTTCACTTTTTTATGTTTTTTATTCCAGGTTGGCATCGAGTACCAGTTTTTCTAATCAAGCAGAAAGGTATGGTAGCAAAAGATACCTTGGCCAAAATGAAACAATTAATCTAAAGTATCCTCCTCTCTGGCACTGAAATCACCTAAATTTAACCTCTTAAAACTTTATAAAGGTTTGTGAGCAAGAGGAAAAACCTGTCTTTTCCACTTGTTTCAAGTATCTTTTGTGTTCTGATGATGAACAGGAACCCATATTCATGTGTGTTGAACTTGAAAAAACTCAGATTCAGGCAAAATTTGAAGATGCCTTCTGGCTTCCACAATTTTAGTGCAGGTTTTTCTAGCTCGTTCTTTGTTCAGTAGTTGTCTTGATAAATTATTTCCATGCATTCAAGCAAGTGAATCATACTCGGCCATGGAGAACTCCTGGTAGTGATGTCTCACGTAAATCAGATGCTGAATAGGATAAATTCATTTTGAGAAGCTGTAAAACTTGTTAAGATGTGCAGTTTATGAGTAAATAGATAATACTTTAGCTTTTTAAATGAAACCATTCATTTTATGAGTGATTAGGAAGTACATCATCTCTTGAGGGAAACTGCAAGAGGCAAAAAATACAGTGTCTGTGTTTACCTGGTTTTCATGTGTTTTACGGTAAAGCCAAGAACCTCATCCTACGTTGTTGAAATACACAGGATGAGAGCAGGTTTATATTTCAAACTCAGATGACTCGCAAATAAAACTGTCTGGAAGATCAGAGAAAATGCAGCTATTTATTGAGATGTAAATACTTTATGCATGTATACATAGCTTTTGCAGCTCTACATAGTTGAGCTGAAGTCATAATATCAACATGCTGAACTGTGTTTTAGGATCAGGACAGCTCTGCTTTTGACTGTCTCGCTCATAGCTGAATGCTTCCGTAATTGAATAGGATCATCTTTATTTTTTCCTTGTAGTCAGCTTTGAGAAGTGTTTCATCTGCAGTCAATTTCTTTCCCCTTCCATTTCCTTCCCTTCATTTCAGTATGATGATCCCTGGAAATGCTGCAGGTGTGGCCAAGCAGTTTCTCCGTTGTGTGTTCCATCAGCTGGCTCCCAATGGTATCTTCCTCCAGCTCTTCCAGAGCAATATTAAAGGTAATGTGCAGTACCTGAGTGCGCTTCTGACTGTTTCAGTTACATCTGTATGGACAGCCAGTGCAAAAATGTAATCTGAATTTCAGATGGAAGTTTTTTACGGACCTTGGCCACGTCTCTTATGGACTTCAGTGAGCTGAGTTCCATTGCTGCTGTAAGCCAGCTGTTAGAGGTATGTTGGCAATTGGCTCTGTTAATGGTGATAGTTTTATTAGCATTATCAGGTATATTAAACCACTTATCCTCATTCATTAAGAGTTCAAACTTGCATCACCAAAAGCAATGTGAATTTTTGTCACTGGAAGCAGGATTAGGTTGTCCTTAACGTTTTCCTTCTGGGTTCTGCTGTCACTGATGTAGGGTCTTTTTTTGTTTGGCTGATTTTATTTTGTTTTTATTTGTTTGGTTTAGTTGTTTTGTTTTGTTTTCATTTTTTCAGAAAATTCATTTTCTCCAGCTCCTGGAGCTGAAGAAAATGAAACATGAAAATACACACTGGTAGTGTGAGCCATCCCTTCCCTTAGCAGTTTGTGTTTTTCAGGAACATGTCTGCTCATACATCCCAGTTCTCCCTCTCCCCTGTATCTGGTGGCAGCTTCTCCAAGTAGCCCAAAGATTTGATTCCTGCCTTTCACTGATTATATCCTGTGCACTTGACTTGTTTCTACTGTAACTTTTATCTTCTGACTAGCACTAGTCACTTGCATGTATCCTGCTCTTCCAAAAACGTGGCAGTTGCTCTCTGCAGAGATTTTGACATCACTTTAAAACTGCTTATGTCTTTCCAGGCCTGACCTTAGTGCGTAAGCCAAAAAAGCATACATGGTCTACTGAACATTAATGAACATATCTCTTTTAAAATTGTCCAAAAGAAAATGGGCAGTCAGCTGGTGAATATTTTGGGAGTTCTGCTCTTTTTTTACTGCCATGCCAGTCTAAGCAAGTTATGAGTAAGAGCCCTGCTTATAACATTTTGGCTCAAAATTGCGTGGTCAATATTTTAGGAACTCAGCTAGACTTAGAAGTCACATGCACAGTTCAAAATCCATGCACAACATGTTATCATTAGCACCATAGAAGAGATATGTAGTATTTGGTCTGGACAACTTCACCTTGGCGTTTCCAAATACTGTTTAAGGGACCATTTCTGCCTGTGTACCCTTGTTTAAAGATTGTTTTCTTTCCAGGGTTTAAACAACAAAAAGAATTTACCAGCAGGGGGTGCAATGCTACGCTGTTTAGAAAATATTGCTACCTTCATGGAAGCCTTGCCGATGGATTCACCCAGCAACCTCTGGACCACAATTAGTAATCAGTTTCAGACCTTCCTTACTAAACTCCCCTGTGTTTTGCCACTTAAGGTATGATGTATGGACATCTAAAATGAGCTATACTACCATTCGTCAAGATGTACCAAAAGAGTGGGAAAGCTGTGGGTGAGAAATCGGAGCATAATGTTGTGAATATTTTCTAATGATTCAACTAATGTCTCCAGAGGACTGGATGTATTGTATATTTGATCTACGACTTTAATTATATTTTCTGTCGGTAACAATAGCAACTCTGACAAGAATACTTTTCACCTCTTAGTTGGCTTTTTTCTCTATAATTTCCATTCCCTGTGCTTGTCAGATTAGAATACTGCATTTGAAAGAATTGCCATTCTGGCAATAAAAATCCATCTGGTTTTAACTATTAAACCAAAAGTCTCAAGAAGACCAGCACCACCTAATTAAGTTGCAAAAAGTACATGATAGTCAAGACAGGCAGATAGAACTGAGACTACTGGGAACCCTAGCCTGTTTGGCTGACTGGGCTGTAGTTCTGGCTGCAATCAGAATGTAGTTGCAAAAACTGTATCTAGAACCTTTGTGCTCTGATTTCTGAGTGCTCAGAGGACATACAGAGGGATCTTATCTCCTAGTGTGTGTATTTCCAGATGTCTTTTCAGTAAACACAGTAAAAATTTTTCTGAGTCTTTCCAGTAAACATAGGATTCTGATGCCCTTATTCTGACTTTAGTCTGTGGTGCAAATGAACTGAGGGGTAATTTCTTCTGTGCAGAGCGGTGTTGCTCAGCATGAGCTGAGGGATCCAAAATCTGTCTTTTTTGGAAATCCATTTCTATTACAGTGAAAGTAGATTTCTTGTAATTTTTTGTCATAAAAGGGGTGAAGTTAACTTTTCTAAAGTAGCCCCTTAGTGCAATTTTCTCACCTCACGGCCCATTCCATGGTAGTTTGCCAATGAAGGAATATGACTGTGTGTTCACAAATAGACCCGTTTAGGCAAAGGAAGTCATGGTAAATCATCAGGGGTCATTTTTTCAGACTTCACTGATAACTTCTTTATAGTTGCTACCACTAAAAGTGAGATGTGCTTAAAAATGTACTAACTGGGTTTTTTTTTCTTTTTTTCTTTTTTTCTTTCTTTCCTACCTTTAAATATGTTTACAGTGTTCTTTAGATTCTAGTTTAAGAATCATGATTTGCTTGTTAAAGATACCTACCACTAGTGCCACCAGGGTAAGTTCTAAGAAGAAAAAACTCTGTTGCCTCAGATGTATCCAGCCTGTGCTATTTTATGGATGTGTTCTTATCCCATAGCTAGGAAAATGTTATATATAAGCATAAAATTGTGCAGTCTGATGCTCCTTGGAGAGTGATTAGAGCTTTAGAATCTAGGTTACAGTAAAGTGCGGGTCACATAACATTCCTGTGGGTGTGAATGTGTATCTTCTTAAAGATTTGATGTTCCTTAGAAGTTCTGCAGTACAATTCCACTGAGGTCAGTGAGGCTTTTCTGCATAAACACTACAGAATGTCTTATATCTCATAAGACTCTGTCAGAGATGAAACTATTTTCTGCTTTTTTACTTCTGTTTTTTCCCACAAGCATGAAGGCAAATGCTAGATAGAATGGTCATTTGACCAAAACAGTGTAAATCCCAGCAAGATAGCCTCTGAGATAAACATAATGCTGTTCCATTCAGGTGTTTCAGAGTTGGAATGCTTTTTCTTTCCTGAGCAACCAGTTATTGATTTTTCTAAATCATGTCATTGCAGAGTCTTCTGGAGCCTTTTTCAAAATTACTGAGCTTTGTAATTCAGAATGCTGTTTTCACTCTGGCCTACCTGGTGGAACTGTGTGGGCTGTGCTACCGGGCCTTCACTAAGGTAACAGTGAGACTCTTATCTTCCTTTAGGAACAACAGACAATAGGATAGACAAACACCTACTTCCCTCAAGTAGCATATTTGTAAGTGAAGCTTTAATCAATATCAAGTTTCAGACATATCAACAGTTTTATTATAGTTTAGCTAATCAAGTAGTGATCATGACTAAGTGCCTTTTAACAATACCGAGTTTTACATTCACAGTATAGACACAGATAAAGGGAACCTACTTAAAACATTGCTCAGAAAAATATCTTGGTGTGATTTCATGACTTGGAGATTTTTTTCTGTTATAGAGATCATAACTGGTATTTGTGCATGACTTAATGTCTGTACAGTCTGTACAGTTATATCATTCCTAGTTTACAACTTCAGCCACATATCTTGTGCAGTTAAACTTAAATATTCCTGCTAGTGCCATTTGAGAGCACAGCTGTGAGGGGAGGCAAAACATAGCTAAGTAAAATGGGAGACTCAAAGTCAGAAACTTCCCAGCTTAGATCCTATTACATTCTGTATTAAGTATCTTACTCTGGCATGCATGGCTCTAAGATGTGTAGAAAATAGAACAGTATGTGTGCACCTTTAAAAAGTTTTTAGGATTCCTGGATGAAAGCTATTTGTATATTATACAAATAATAGCTATTATTCAAGTTCAATTTTGCAGCTATCGGTGAGAAGCTGAACAACAAAATCCACAAAAACTAATCAAATCTTTTACTAAGGCTCCATATGCGCCATTATGTAGATTGTTGAAGTACTAAGCAATAATGTTGCTTCAGCTACTAACTGCACAGTTTTCCATCTTCGATATGTTTGTCAAAACAGCAAGTAATCCTCAGGAATCATTCTCTCAAAAATAGCTACAAGAATTTCTGTATTGATAATGTGCAACTGAACATGTGTTGCTTCTGTCTTAATAAGATTTAAAATATCCCTGCACAAACCATGAAGGAGAAATTCTAAAAGCAGTGACACTCTCACAAGAAAATAAGAAAAACTTCTACTAGTTGTAATGGTTTGAAGCATTAAATAGAAACTAACAGTATCTTTAATTACAGTAAGCAAACAGTAGCTTTTTTGTCTCATTTGAAAGAGAAGAGTTTGTGAAAGAAAAACGTCATGAATACAGAAGAGACTGGCTTTTGAAAGTAATTTGACTTAGATCTATGGTTAAGGGTTTGGGCAAGGTAAACTGAGAAAAATATTAACTTGAAGGCCAATAGTGTTTGGTTTGTTTTTTGTTTTTTGGTTTTTTTTCATTGAAACAAAGAAAGCCCCATTTAAAACTGAAGCAAAGACATTCCTCTTGCATTTGTGGTTTGATTAGACTGTTTCCTGTATGCCTACTTGTCGTAGTTTAAGCCCAGTTGGCAGCTCAGCCATGCAGTTGCTCTCTCACTCCCCCTCCTCTTCTCCCCTCAACTCCCAGAGGGATGGGGAGGAGAATCAAGGGAATGTAACTCCCACGAGTTGAGATAAGAACAGTTCAGTAACTAAGGTATAACACAAACCACTGCTGCTACCACCAATAATAATAATGATAAGGGAAATAAC
>WYDI02004014.1:0-69071 GCA_009867235.2 Psittacus erithacus | reverse complement strand
CCGTACACGGTACAGGTATCAGTGTAGGTTTGAAATCCTGGCTCCTATGTCCAGCACTGGACTTCCATTGACTTCAGTCTAGTCAGTCTTCTCCCTTGATGGATAAACCTATCTTTTCCTTGGCTTCTTATCTTAAATTTACCTTATCATTAAGAATAAAATTTCTATTTTTATTTTTTAAATAAATTTGCAGGATATGAAGCTCTAATTTTAGGCAACTTTACTCAAAAAAAGAAAAGAAAAAAAAAAAAGAGTGCATGGGTAGTCACCAATATTAATATTTATAAGAAAATCTTTTAGGTTGGAAGCAAATCCAGAAAAAACAGAAACATGAACTAAGGAAAGTGCAGAGCTCTGAAGTATTCTGAGCACTTCCCTCCTTTCCCCTCTCCCCCCAATTCTGCTAAGCACAGCTATCATTTGAAGAGTTCTTGGTCTTGCTCTACACACCTAGCTTCTCATGTCGACATGCAGCAATTTCAGACTTTGATAAAGCAACAAAGTGTACAGGCATCAAACTAAAACTTGATAGATTTGCTAAGGATTAAGGTATCTTGAGGGAGTGGGGGCTAATGGCAGTCTAAGCAGTATATCCTGTATTTTTTTTAATTCACTTTTAGAACAAATATTTATGAGTTAAAATCAAAACATAGCAAGTCAATATTAGAAAGAAACTTCTGCATGTGAGTGATGACACCTTTTGGAAAAAGGACATACTGTGAACTCCTGCATGCTGCTATTACATTAACCCATGAAGAGGAATACCAAGAGTTTACATGGGAACATGAACAAATCCATACTCAATTTTCTGACTGGCAATTTCTCTCATTACAGAATGGAAAAAAAATAAGCAAAGTCACCTAAGCGCAAAAATTTGATTTGGAAAATTCAGAAGTAACTACATTTTCATACAAGAAAGCCATCCCATCCTGCATTTCACTAAGACTGAACATCTTAAACTCTGCAATTCACTGGCAAAGCAAGAGAGCAGTGCCGTAAGCCACTCAGAATGTGCCCCAGCTCAGCTGATTTGGAGGAAGTCTAAGCACTTAGAAGGAACTTCAGCACTTACTTCTAAATGCAATATATTAATATGCTTTTTCTTTGCATGATTTCAATGATCATTTATAATGTTTAACAGAGAGTCATACTGCATGGTGCTCCGGTATGTATGGGAATTGCAATTGATGTGAGCAGTCAACTGAAGCTAACAGAGCACATCTTTTAAAGGATTTGGCCCTTATAATGCATTACAGCTTCCAATTTTAAACCTAGGCCATTGAATATAGCAAATGGGTTGTTAAGATGAATGCAACAAATACAAATAGGATTAGATACCTGGCTTATTTCATTTGCATGGATTTTGGTCAGCTAGACAGTAAAGGTATATGGATGTAACCTTGGTAGCACCTAACTATCAAAAAGAAAAATACCTAGCCAGGAAGCTCTCATTCTAACTTCTGATCCCAACACAAAGTCCTTTGGGAACACTACTTAAAACTAAAACCAAATAACATTATGTTCCTTTACAATAATTTACATAGTTTAAAGATAATTTGCAACCATAAACTACAATTAATTTCAAACACAGTATTATTAAATTTTAACAATTTGGGAAGCAGGATGCTTTTTCACAACCATCTGGCAGCGCTACCATACCTTCTAGACCAAGGCAGAAAAGTAATCCAAGAAGTAATCAAGTTTCTTGAAGCACAAAATTAAAAGTTTCCTTAGATTTGACTGCTGCAGTGGGAAGTTGTTTCTTCACATATACCTTTTCTAACTACACGCATCTTCTTTAGTAACGACTAAACAGAGAAACATCCCTTCACATAGAGGGTAACTTGGCGGAGCCTGGTGAAAGAAAACCTCCAGCTGTGACAGGCTGTGTCGCAAGGAGGAAAACTTCTGGTAGCCCCGCTATTCGGAAGTCAGCAACTTCTCCCCTTAACGCCGTTCCCCTCAAGCGCGCAAGGGCTGCTAATTGTACAAGTTCTTAATGGCTTTTACAACCTCCGTACCTGCCTCTCTGCTGCAAATTCCAGGCGCCAACAATTCGCACTGGGGCTTTGAATGAGCCGAGGTGCTGCAGTTGACTTGAGGAGGCGAGAACGACCGGCCGGCATCCGCTCCTGCACGGGGGCAAAACGCTCCCACCACCCCGTCGCCTCCCTCCCTTTCGGATCAATGAACACCCCTTCCCGGCCGGCGCCTGACGGCTGCTGATCTCTGACATTTCAAGGGAGGGCTACAGAACTCCTGGATCACACCCCAACAACGGCGCAATGTTTTCAAATTAAAAAAATGGTTCAAAATAAAAAAACCAAATAAACAAAAAGCCGGTGGGACGCTGAGGAGGGGAAAAAGGGATAGGATGGGATGACCTGCCTGTTGGGCTCCGCAGACTCCGCTTTACGTTCCCAACAACTTCTTCCCTGCAGCGCCGGCTCCGCGCAGCCCCTCCTCACCCCTCCCCTCGGGGCTGACCCCTCGCTTGCCCCCGGGATCTGGGGCAGGTGCCAGCCAGGGACCCCTCTGCCCCTCGGTACCTGCTGCACCGGGGCCGGGGTGAGCGGCAGCTGCGTCGGCGCCGCTCCATGTGCCGGCGCTGCCCCGCCGGCGGTGGCTCCGCGCCCGGTCCCTCCTCCCCCGCTACTCCCGCCCGCCCTCCGCCCCGCTCCGCACCCGCGCCCGCCGGGAGGGCTGCGGAGGGGTTCTACCTGGCGAGGTGTTCTACTGGGGTCCCCGCCGGCTGCATCGGGCTGGAGGCGCTGGAGGGGGGCCGGACGCTCCAGGGTCCCGCTCCAGCGTTTCCGGGGCTTTGAGGTCTCCCAGCGCAGAAGGCAGCCCCCAGACACTGCAATACAGTTGGATGTGACCTGCCAGCAGATTCAGACATCCACCTGTGAGGCCTCAGAGCTGAAGTTAAAGGGGTCAGGTCATCCTTCATCCACCACAGCCCGGTTATTCGCATCCCACAAAAAAATGTGTCCTGTGCTTTTTCGGAACTTGGATTGAACACTTGTATGATCAGAACCGAGGCGACTTACTTCAAATCGGTGGCACAGGCAGTCACTGAAATCCAGACCTGCTGCTTCAATGCAGAAGGCACGGTGAACCTGACGGAAATCACTTAAGAATCAAGCACATACACACTCTGTGGAGGATCAGGATCTCATTTTCACTTTGCCTCAGTTCCTCATCTGTAAAATGAGGATAATAATACTTCCTTTCTCACATCCTATCTTTATCTGTGCTCCCAAATTACAAAAAAAAAAAAAAAAAAAAAAAAAAAAGAGTGTAATTTTATGTGTATGAGTAATCTCGTTGACTTAAAGGGGACAATTCAGAGGTGCAAAGTTAAGCAAGCATGTAAACCTTGGAAAATGCTTCAGAACAGGAATTGTCTACTACTCACTAGAAGTTTATACTGTGCAATGAAATGACATCTCCAACGCTAAGTTGGGCTTCTTTTAGAACAGAAATGGCAAGGCTGTCCCTGGGGATTTATTTCAGGCATTCCTTCCCTCACAGAAGCTGTGCAGATATGATTGCTGTGTGTTACACAAGCTGGGGTAATACCCGGGTACACTTGAGGTGAACCAGGTATGCCCAGTACCTCTCAAGTTTTTAATTTTTCACACTTGTCTTTACAGAGATGCAGAACCCTCCTTTTACTGCAACTTATAAAAGGACTTTATGGACCTAAGAGCATTGAAACCTAGAGCCAAATCCTCCTCTTACTTTTTCCATAATACCCCCGTTTTTTCCAGTAGGTTTGCATACAAGGAACAAAAGCATTTGATCAGTGGAATCACATTCTGGTATTAAAAGAAATGAAAAAAAAAGAAAGAAAAAGACCCCATATCCACAGAAAGTTGCCATCATAGGCTTAGCAGTTAGTACCTTTCTCCAGGAAATCCCAAAAAGCTCTGCCTCAGCAAGACTGGGAAATACAAGCAGGGAGAACTTCACCAACCATGGAAGCTGATTAGCTTAAGGGAATGCAGCAATTTTTCACAGATATATGTGTCCAGATAGTTTGAAGTAAAAGGATCCATACTCCACTGAGGATCATCACTCTCAGAAGCACTTTGGTGCTCTCCTGTGCTCCAGCTGCTACAAGACCTGCAGGTCAGTGGCCATGAGCCCACTTCAGCCTACTGGAGGTGGGGGGAAGCTGATTTGACACAGATATTTAAAGGCAAATTTCATGCCGTGCAAGCCCTGATTTCTCGTTAACATTCAATAGGAGTTTTAAGGTCAGAATCAAGTTGCTGGACATGTATGAGTGGAGCCTGCTGAAGTCAAGTCTTGTAAGATTTTAAGCATCTTCTGTAACTCACTGTGCTTAGGGTTGTTAGCAGCTCATAGGAGCTCTCTGGACTTGTTTGAAGATCCGTTTATGGCTGATGCCCATCAGAGTTACTAGCGGTGCAGTCTCTGCAATGCTGAGCTCACTGCTGGCAGGCTGCTCGCATGTACAGCCAGTTTCTTGCTGGGATAGCAGCAATGGGCAGTCTGAACAGAGCTCTGCTGCGCCAGTGATGCTTACCAACGCTAGAGCTACTTCAGGCAGATCTGTTATGGAGTAGTTGCAGATATACACTTAGGCACTTGTCTGAGGATCCAGATTCTATAATCCATTTCTTGCAATATTTCCACTGACATTGCTGGGAATTTTGGATGAGGCAAAGTAGGTTGTAAAAGATATAAGGTAGAGCAATGTGTAGCAAAAAAGTTAAAGTGGCCTTACAGCTGTCTAGTTCATTGCCAGCTAAATATTATCTCAGACTAAATTTACTAAAGAAACTTTTCCCTTGCGATCAGGTTTACCGTGGGTAGCGTCTAATGAGGCAGCATAGAGAAGGGTTTCCCTTAGAGTCATTCTTAAATACAAATAGGAATTGTTATTGCAGAAGGTACAATGTTTTGACTGCTGTGTATGGCCATTTCCAGCTCAGCCTTTCCTCTAGCAATCTTGCCAACCGGAGCCCTCAAGACCAATAGCAAGTCACATTCACGCTGCTTCAGCCCGTTACCATGCAGCTGATAATTAAATACAAATATACAACAGAAAAGTTTTGAAAACTGAGAATCAGCAAAAGAGTTCCTAGCATGGAGTGTGCATATTCACTACAACAGCCGAGATGGGTGCTCCTCATCTTGCCTTTCCACTGCAAGATATTTGTTGTGGTCCTAATTCTTCAGAGAATGATCTGGGCACAGTGTCCACAGGGTTTGCCTGCAATTGTGAATGTATTGGGTGAGTAGCCCTCAATCAGTTTGGAAATTCTGATCAAGATGAGGATGATGAAGATTTATCTCCTGAAGTGTGGTGAATTTCCAGAGGCACAAAAGGGTAGCTAATGTTTTGTACAACCAGTAATCTCCCTCAGACAATAATTTCTACCATAATTCTAAGTGTGATCAGCTTTATTTCACAATCCTTATCACACCTGGTCCCCAAGAAACACCTCCCAGTTCTATCTTGCTCTCAGATGGCTCTTCATACTTTGCTGTCAGAAGTCCTTAAGGAAATATCACAGACCTCACACTAAACAGCTGCTCGCAGGTATTTGAATATAACATAGGAAACACAGATCACTGTTCCCATTCCACATGGTATCTAATATTTAATAGATCTTCCTTTGTTTATAATCTTTGATCATTAAACTGTAGTCTGGTACATTTTTTTTTTAATTTCAGAAAAGAACTCTGTCACCTTTTAGCAAAGCTTTTACCTCAAAAGCATCTCAAAGTTCCATGGTTTCCTCTTCTTACACATCATGGAAATACTGTCTGTGCTACTGACATATAAATACAAAACAGCACAACCAAAATCTTCTTTCTTTCCTGTCAATCTATTAATGTAATTTTCCCCATTTGCACTGCTGTGCTCACTCCTCAGCGACTGTTGCAACATATCTATGTTACCTTTCTCCTAACTTGTTTTACATTGGCTTCTCACTGTCCTTTACTTGATCTCTCCTGTCATAATTGTTTCTCAATTACATATAAGTATTTGAGGCAACTGCCTCTAGGTTTTCTTCCCACATAGCTTTTCTTCACTGACTTCCTTGAATTCATCCGCAAGTCCTTTGCTCTCTCCAGTGTATTTTCCACTGACTTCTACCATACTACTGTTTTTGAGTCACCTGTGTACAACTAGAAACCCCGCCATGTTGTTTCCTGTACCTCAGCCTTGAAATTCTTTGTGAGCTTCTTATCTAGAGATCAGAGAAACTCTTGATGCCTTATGGACACTACCACAAACACAAGACAAATAATTGTTGTAATAATGCAAGGAAATGTGTATGATAGCTGATCAGATATGTGAGATTTTAATCTGTACATAGGTGAGAAGAGAGAAAAAAAGAACAGTGGCTTGTTAACTTGTTTCCAGTTTAAGAACAGTAAATGCAAAGAGAGGGGGTTTAGTTTCTAAAAGAAAGGTAGAAAAATATCCTCCAGTAAGGGAATGTAATAAGCTGAATGTCACTGCAGACATTCTTTTGGCAGCAAGGACAGATATATATTGTGTGACCTGTGACTGACTGCCTAAAGTGGAACCATGAAGTGAAATGGCTTTTGCTATTCAGCAAGGACCATCTCAAGTTTATATGTATTTACAATTTTAGTGGAACTAAAGACTCTGGTTATGGATGTACACATGTACATGTACATGCATACACGCAGAAAACACTTGGGATGTGAGTACCAAAGACGACATCAGTCCCACACAGTGTATTATATCACTGGTTGAAAAATGCCTGCTCCAAAACTTGTTATTTCTCCTGTTACTGGTCCCTCCCAACCTTGAGAATTCATAAAGTATAGCTATAGCTATACTTCAGTTTAAATTTCTCAAGTAATTTTCCATTTTGGAAGAATGGTAATGCTTTCCTATGTATACAAAAGGGACTGAATTAAGAAGGACTATCACACTTCCCTTGTGCTATCAATTGCATTTGAAGTTCAAAGAATTTGAATTTTATACTTTTTTTACTGCACACATAACATGATGATACTCTGGGTCTATATACAGAGTGAAAATCACAGTGATCAGGATGTAATCTCCCCAGGCAGAGACGAAGATGTCCCTGAGCATAGTAAGATAGTGGATCTATTCCAAAATCAACACTGTTAATCAGGCATTTCTCCACTAATAGGGTTGTGTAAGACCTGAGAGATGTTTCTCTTGAGAGACTACTGCCAAAATTAATCCTACCTGAGAAAGTAGCTGGAAATAGGAAAAATATATAGGTCTGGTTTTGTATGGCCTTAATTTAATAAGAAAAGGAAGACATTCAAAATTCAAAATGATGGTTGACTGGTAAATGGATAGTTCATCCTCTTCCTCAGCTACTTTTAAGATTACTCCCTAAAATTCGCATGGACAGGTTAAAAAACTTGAAAGAGGGTATTGGTCTGATTTTCTGGCAAAGGTGAAATGAAACAAGTCTGCTGTCATTTCAATGCTGCCTACTAAGAAGCAGGAAGAAATTGAGAATTGTGTTAATGAACCAATGTGTTGGTGATAGAGGTTTATTTTTTTCTTTTTAAATCTATCTTTTAAAGTCTCTGGGCTATTTTTTCAAATCAAAAATCTCAAATGAAATCACGTTAGAAAGATTCAGAAGTGTGCTATGCTCATTTTTTCAGAAAGAATAAACTACTAATAGTACTGCTAATACTTGAAGTATTGATCCAGCTTCACTGCTCATAAAAACTTCTGTAAAAAATCTTAATTCTTCCAAGTTAATTTATTACTGATAATTATTTAGTGGAGATCTCCTAACACTTGCATTACATGATGGTTCAACATTGAATTGTTTTATTTGATTATGTGAATCAATAATGTTGTTTCTGAACTACCAGAAAGTGAAAAGAAAATCCACATGCTAGTGAATCTAGTATTCATTCTGTGAGAGATTTGCTTCCACTGAACATTCTAGTAATAAAATTCAATTTAGCTTTACAGTAACCACACTCCTTTGGACCTAGAAAGCAACACTGGTGTCTATGAGGTCTGCCATCTTCCACAGGACCCACCCTGCTCAGGAGACTGTCTATAAAGATCTATGCATACAGTTAGTGATGAATTATAACTCCTGATACTTGCTGCACACATGTACCAAATATCCCGAGTCTGGATAAGCAAACTCATTTTAAATAAACCATATTCCCTGTCTTTGTGCCTTCCTGTTCTGATGTATTTCAATACAGAGGAGAGTGTACTTCTCCTCTCTGGATTTTCTTATTTGTAGTTAATGATGACAGGTATGTGGTGAGAGTGCCGTTGTGGTGAGAGTGCCGTTGTGATCTCTATCACTTGCTGGAATCCTTTTTTGTTTAACAGCAGTTAAGACTTTGTCTTAAGGAATCTAAGGGGAAGATTCCTTCTATAATAAACAGAACAGTGAAGCAGAAGATTAGTATTGCAATTTACAAGCAATAGGCTTGGACACTCTTTGCTGTGCAGTTTTGAGTGAACCACTCAGTCTGTAGCATAGTTCTCTGGAGAAAATGGCAATGTTGATACCTCTTTATTTCACAAGGGTATTCAGAGGACACCTGAATGTCCTCTGATGAATAAACATCTGAAAATTTCAGGAAGTGTGATAAAGGAATCCATTATAAGGGCATGTCTACAGGGCAGACTCGAGCTTCTATACTTTCACATTGAGCTGGCCAGATGGCAATCCAGCTGTGAGCTTGTGGTGAATTAACCTTGGCTGGCTGTCCACCAAGCTGCTCCCTCACTCCCCTTCCTCAGCAGGACTGGGGGAGAAAATACAATGAAAAAGCTCATGGGTCAAGATAAGGACAGAGAGATCACCAACTACCATGATGGGCAAACCAGACTCATCTTGGGGCGGCTCCATCCAACTGCCTTCCTCCCCAGACCTTGCCATGTAAACCCAACCAGCCATACCGATGCTAGCTTGAAGACACAAGTACAGCTGTTTGACTCCCAGTGTAGAGCTGCTTACTTCAGAAGATGCACAGCATAGCTAGGGAACATTGTATCTCTTCCCTTTATCCGGATGCAGGCATACCTTTTTGGCCAGTGATCAGTTTTTTACAGCATGGCCTTCTAAAAAGGTGTACTTCAGATTATTTTTATTATTTAGATTACCTGAAAATAAGCAGATGCCAGTCAGGGACTAGGTCTCTATCAAGTGTGGCAGTGTGCAAACAGTTCATGACCTATATTTAATCAGACAACAGATAACCAACAGCTACAACAGCTACAACATCTCAGGGAACTCAAGGAAATGGTGAGATATTATAAGGCAAATCAATAGGCTGGGGCTTGAAGTGCAACATCATTGTAGCTGTCATCAAGCTTTGTAGAGACAAACAGGTTGGAAGGAGAAAATGAAGTAGCCAGGATGATACATACAGACACAACCTTCCCAGCCCCAAAAGCAACCAGAGAAAGTGTTGATTTGGAAGGAGATTAAGCAGGCTGGGGAGAGGGGTCAGGGATACAAGAGCTTCCCAGCAGTATAGTAAGTAAATCTTAGATTAAACCAAGGATGGAGAGCTGAGAGTAGATACAAAACCATGTGCAAAGATGTTTCCAGCACATTGAATGGACACGACCAGGACAGGACAAGATGGGCTTGCCCTACCTCCGACAAGCGTGAGAGAGTACACGAAAGGTGACAGCCACACAAGGTGATCTGAATTTAAACATGAATTTCGGCTACTGGCAGGCTTAGGAAGGGCCTCACCTGGGCAAAATCATACAGAAAGAATCCACAGCTTTTAGGCATATTCTTTGGAAGAGGAGTCAATAGAGGCAGTTTGAAGGAAGGGCCATGTTATTTATTCTCGTCTGAAGCAACAAGTATTATACCTTGTTATTACGGAGTTGATCATGTCAGGAATACATATTAACTGTGTAGCTGTCACAGCTCCTCTTTGTCCCATGCCTGCCACTTCCCTGGGTGCGTCCTTTATAGCGAGAGCCTCAGGAGACTCAAGATGGAGAAGGGTGATATTAGGGTGAAATTAGCCATAAAGAAAACATTTAAATAAAAATGATTGACCCAGTGTTAGAGCTATTATGGGACAGAAAAGAAATGTCAGAGAAAAAAAATGTGTACCACAACTGCCCCATTACACTATAATTAGTTTATCTTTGTATAATTTACGGTTAGCTCTGTGTCAATGAATTCAAGCAAGAAGAAACCCCCAGCCTGCAGAGAGGTTGATAGAGAGGAGCCGGTGATGTCTGGATTGCATGGAATTTTTGAGGGTGTTCTGGGAACTCTGATGTGCTCTGTCTTTGGAAATTGAAATGAAACAGCTCCTTCTTGTACAAGTTCACTGACATCGAACTAATTACAAGCTAGGCACCTAAATATCTTCAGAAATGTATGCTCAGTTTTCCAATTTTACCTTGATATAAGTAAATACTTTTAGGAGAAATTTGGAGGACTTCTCACTGCTTACTTTATATAATCATTGTAGCGGCTCTTGATAGGCATCAGCTGAATTTAATGAAAAATATTATTTATCTTAAGGAAGGTGAACAATTATTCTTTTTCTGGTTCTCTAACTCCTTCTTCCATTTGAGACTAATATTTGACTAGAAAAATAATCATTAAGAGAGTTTATACTGTTAGATGAAAATCTAGCCCAGTTACCTGACTTACTGACACAAACATGCAGTAATATGTATATATTGATGCCTTGAAGTGAATATCAGGATGTTTTGTCCTGCAAGGTAAATATTGATCAACATGTACAGTGTATTTTCCCTTTAGATCAATATGCCTGTTTCTTCTTAAATCAATAAGTACTTATTCTTACATAGAGGAAAAGTTTGGCTCATAATTGGATAAAAGTGGGTATATAGTAAATGAGAACATTTTTCTTGCTTAACTCTAACAATTGTGGGGCTCAGGGTTTCTGAAAAATCTGGCAGAACATGTAGAATGCTGCATATAAGGTTCAGAAAATACCGCCAATCACATTTCCTGGGATAATATAATAAGCATCCACATATATGACCCACTTTCTTAATCAGAGAACAATGGTGCTTGCTTAACTCTGCCAAAGCAGTCAATATTCCACATACATCTCTCTGGTTTTTGGTTATGTTTAACTTTCTTGGAGTATTTTTTTGTGTGTATGTTTACACAACCAGTACAAACATCCAGGGACTCCTGGAACTTGTTTTGTAATTATATATCTTCAAGCTCTGCATCATAACTATCATTCAGTTGCAACTGATAGCCTGACTTTGAAATAAGAGAGGAGGTGAGAATTTGACCATTATTTTGAAACCTCACCATGTTCAGAATCTGCAAATTTTCATCTTTATTCTTCTTTATTCCAAATGCACGTAGAAATCCTTTACTAAAAAAGCTTTTCCTGGCATTTTGTTGTTCACGCAGTTGCTGCTACAGGCTATTATTAGTAAAAAACCCCGCAAACCAAACCAAATCAAAATCCAAACTCACCACTCCCAAAGTCCGTCACATAACTAAATAAGGCAAACTAGCCAGCTGTGAAAGCGCTAGTCTCATCTATCATAAGTGAGAATTTGTTCTAGTAGATCTCAGTCTAAAAACTATAATATTTCAAGGAAAAATGCACAGGGAAACAGTTATGAATACTATTTAAATATACAAAACCAAAAAAAGTGACAAGACTCCTTTATGGTTATTCTGGCCGCTTCTTTTTTTTATAAAGAATTCAGAAAGAAAGAAGTATCAGAAGCATTGTTACATTTTGAAAATTTAAAAAGATAAATGTTTTATAAAAATAAAGTAACTTAAGATTATTAACTATGTTAAGGCAGAGGAAGTAAAAAGATTCATGAACACACACCTTTTAATATATCTTATGAATAAATGCATAACTAAATAAAGTAATAAAAGAGTACTTTTACCCTCTAAAGAACTGCAATTAGAGTTCTCATTTCTTTTCTACTGCAGTAATACTTAACCAAAGTCAGAAGCTGTCTGATGAGTTTGGCTTGTAAGGGGCAGCCTCAATTTTCAATCTCCAGTACTGCCAGGTGAAAACACCTTCTAATTTATGTGATACATTTATGCCACTACATTTGTTTTCCCCAAGTGAGTTGAGATATTAATGGTTTTTATATAGTTTTGATTGCCTGCTATGTGGCAAATTTAGGTACTCTTGTTAGGACTAGTTTGCCGTTAGGTTACTTTTTTTTTTTGCCAGGATGGAATTTTCAGACCATCTAAGGTAAGGCCAGTGTATGGTAGCACAGGCTTCATTAATCACTTTTGCCGTTTTAGGGGAAACAGTCCCCCCCCCCATATTTTTTCAGTGGAATTTCAAAGTATAATACACACCTTCCACCACTTGTCAATCTGTTTTATAAGCCAGATTTCTGAGCTCTGAGAGAGACTGTGCAGGACTAAGCAATCTTTGTACCCAGACTCCCACTGACAAGGGAGGTAGAAACTGAGTGGAGGAAAATTGGTGACTGCTGCTGTTGCAGAAGCATAGGAAGAAGAACCCACCCAGCAGCCCACAGGGTGAGTGGGAAATTTTGAATGAATCATGTTTTTTTTTACTTATTCTGAGGCTACTACAGCAATTGGCTGTTTGACCGAAGCACTGCAAGTTGTAAGTGTATAACACTGTTAACACTGCATGCATAATTTCATTATTATTAATAAACAGGGTGGAAAATAACAGATAGTTAAATTGCACTTCACTATGCTATACCTGTTCACAACTTACAAAAGTGCAACCGTCGCAAATTGGCCCAGTACAACCTTTACACTTCGTATAGCGCCAATTTGCCTCCCTCATGTCCTGCAACTTTCCTTCACCACTCCCACAGGCATGGGAATTTTGCAATTATTTTCCTTTAATTCTTCCAGTTTCCCCAGTGTCTCCATCCACCCTATCATTTCTTGATCTTCCTCATACCCATTCTCTCTCCCTTTCTTACTCTTTTGTATAATCCGTTCTCCCTGTTCCAGTGCCAATTCTGCAACAGTATCTCCCATCCTTGACTTCCCTTGCCTGTCTAGTTACCTCCTACATTTCCCCTTCATATCTGAACACATTGAGTGTTCTGTCTGCAAGCACCGATAAGATTTCCTGTATTCCATTTCCACCCTAGAGTGTCTAATCTAGTTTCTGCACCTTTTTTACTCCATTGAAAGTAAGAACAGCTGGTCCTTGATCAGACCAGAGGACCATCTAACCCAATATTCTGTCTTACACAGTAGCTGAAAACAGATGCCTGTGAAATGTTATCAGTATGGGTAAGTATATAGTGATATTCTCCTCCCTACCCCCAGCTGTTCTGCTCAAAATCTCTAGAGATCACTTTCTAGCAAATCTTCAGAGCCAGAACTTGCTTATTCTTTGTGTTCTTGTCCTTTCTGCATCCTTTTGCATCATCTTTTTTTCTTGACGGCTTGAAAGCCAGTACTGATTTTTGGTTCTTCCCTTAGCTTCACATTTTTTGGAAGCCCCTCTTGCTCTTTATTTAACCATCATTTTGGGAAAGGCTTCTGTGCTCTCTCTTAGACCTCTTCTTCCCCCTCTTCCTTTCCAAAATAAGATGCAAGGTGCTTTTGCAATCACAATTTTAGCTATCAGTTCCATGTTGACTATTGACAAACTTATTAAACAGACTTTTCTCTCTGGCTTCTGTCATTTTTTGCTCAAAATGAAATTTCAGCCTTCTCCAACATGTCTTTGTGAATATTTCTTTAAGCTCAAATTCAGCAGCACCAAAACAGGAGTCATTCCTCTTCCTGAAGTTTTGACTATGACACCCTTCTGAACCATAGTATACCAAATCATCAACTTTAGCAGCCTTACTTGTCTTAGTAAAACATCTATTATTTCCAATATTTATACCCATGTAAGCAATATTTTAAGACTCCTGAACAGTAATGAAAAATGCAACAAAAAAGTGTTGCTTTTGTATTTTTTTGCAATATATGAATGATTTTCCCAAGAAAGTGAAATACTAAAGAATTTATAGCTGTCTGAAACTAGATTATATGAATGCAAATTCTTTTTTTTTTTTCAATTGGTGAGGGCCCTGTTTAGTAGTGAGATGAAGGATAAAGCCCAAAGCAATCAAGAACAATGTCAATGATGGAGATCATTATGCTTGGGATAGAAGAAGCCTCCAGCTGCTTCGCCCAGCATTGCAAGAATCACTTCAGTAGGATGAGAGGAGCCAGTACCGTCTTGATTAACTGGGTGTGTAAAGTTTTTGGAGGGTTACTTTGCTTGAAGCACACACACAAAACACAAGACAGAGGAAATCATATCATTACCCGCATGAGCCTGTGGTTTGGAAAGATGAGCAGTTGGCTTCCGGCAGCTGCAAGGAATGATGGGGAGTCAGATAGGGCCAGGCTGTCACACACTCCATATGCTTTTTCACAGCACTTTTTCCCCCCACTTTTCTTAAATGCAGTAAGCATGCTGTTCAAATCTGCCAGGAAAATGAATTACATAGGTGTGCCCTCTCTCAGCTATCAAATCCTTCTCTCCCAGCCTACTAAATAAATAGAGGAGCTGTTGCATTCATGAAAAAATAAATAATGAAAGCAAGGTAAAATCGTTTTCATGCAAGTCCATACTAGAGAATCAAGAAGGTATTCATTTTTTTTTGTGTATCTAGGCAGTGATTTTAATGTTATGCAAATGCATCAGGCAATTCCTAATCTATCCTGAAATGTATGTGTCAGAGCTCTTGTGTAGTACAGGTTACTGATGATAAAAACAAGATGTGTTTTTATACAAGGAAAACGCATGATTACCAGCTTTAGAATTTTTCTTTCATTACAGATTTAAAATAGGACAAGCCAGTGCAATGGAAACTGAGGGGTACCACCACAGAAAAAGCTAGTGTCTTTTCAGAGTCAAGTTTGACAAGCATTGTTTGCCTCTCTCCTTGAAACCAGAACAGCTAGACATGGTAGCAGCCTCTTAGACTTTAAAACTGATTAAGTAGAAAAGATTCTATTAATCCTTAGTACACCAGTGTTCCTCGTTTTTCTTTCTTCTTTTTTCTTCTCTTTTTTCTTTTTTTTTTCTTTTTTCTTGTAAAAGGGAAACTTGTCTAAAGAATGTTCCAAATACTCTGCTGAGTTGAGGTTGTCATGATAAGACAATCTTAACATCAGGAGTCTTTTTCAGAGAGGAAGAAGCAGCTCAGATACAGGCAGGGTCCAAGCCTCAGATCCAACTGTCAAGAAAGCTGATGCACAAAATTTAATTTCTTAAACTGACATTTATGTTGCTGTTATATGCTTAGGTAACTTGTTAGAACAATCCAGAGTGTTGAACCAAGACTCATCTGCCACTTCAATCTGGCAATCCCTCAGCTTGTGTTTCCCCAGTGAAGTCAGCACTCTGCTTTACCCCACAAGCCAGCAGCTCTGTGCACAGATTGTTCATCCACACAGACATCTCTTCTCTGCCTGAGCAAACTCAGATTTACTTGTGCACCCTGCTGGTTGAATCCCTCAACTCACATGCGCCCCTGCGGAGTCATGAAAAGCACTCAGTTACAGGACCTAGCTCCAGGCCTCTTCCCCACTGGTATAAAGCTGTTAGGATTTAATAGGCAAGACAGGGACAGCATTTCCTTGAATGCTCAATACCTCAGTAGTTCAATCAACTGGCAACGTTCTCTTTGGCAAAGAAAGACTCCTTCCTACAGACAGATGAGGAACTTGAACCCAGGTCTCCTACAGCTGTAACACGTACCATCAGATAAAAATTTGTGTGGGGAAAGCAGGAAACAGGGTGAGAGGAAGAACTACTGCTGTGTTTTGTCAGAAAAAAAAAAAAGCAGATATTGTAGGGTAAAACTAAACTATCAAAGGAGATTTCAGGGCTGCGACCATCAAGTACCACTCTGTTTCCTAGCATTCTAGAGTCATATATGTGACTGATTAAGAGAAAGACTGTACGCTAGTCGCATGAGCAGAGCTGAGGTGCTTCTTTCCTTGTGCACTGACCTGGGTGGATCCTGTTCTAAGAAGTTTAGCAACACTGCCAGAGTCATCTGTGGCTTTTGCACTGAAGTAACACTACAGCTCTCCCTTAAAACTAAGGGGGAACCAGCTTAAAAAGTCTGTAAGAAGCCCTGATGATACCAGAACATGATGGAACATTCCTTACTCCTGGGAATTAGGCAGCATGACACAGACACAATGATATCTGCCCTAGCTGGTAGCAGTCTAGGGAACTTCTAAATTGTCATTTTACTTTAACATTGCAACATCTTGTGTTGGAGACAATTTTCCGTACTGCCAAAGAAGGTCTAGGATCCAGATATAGATCTCTAATCCCATTTCTAACCACATAAAAGCTGTTCATTTAATTCCAACATCATTTAGCATGAGATAAACTGGGATAAACCACACAGAAATACCAATATAATCAAGGCTTCACTTACAAATGATGCCGGTCAAAGGATTATCCTTTTGTGAAAATCGAAGGTGATTTTATTGTGTCCAGAGCTTCTACTACCAGGTATGGTATACAACTGTAAGCAGAGAAAACTTGAGGAAGGTCATATAGGATGGTGTGACTGAGCACCCAAGACTGGTTAGAACTCAAGCCAAGTAAACACAGAGAAGAAACAAGCCCCAGAAATGATCTGCAGCACAAAATCCCTCCAGTTTTGCAAATCACTTCACCTATCTGACATGCAGCCAAGCCATCATCAGTTGGGTCTACAGACCAGTCCTCGATCAAATTCACCAGGTTCTTACATTTTTGGATTTTTGGAAGCATCGTTTTTCAAAGTGTTTTTGCTACTTGGAGAAGACATCATGGAGTCTATTATTACCATTATTATTATTATTATGTGTTTTTATAATAGTGCTGAGGTATAGAATTTAAGGTATATATGTCAGCTAAGACAGGTCTCTTTAGAGCCCTCCAAAACCCATAAATAAAAAACCCCAAACTGTAGATCTTTCACAGATTTATGTTCTTATCCCTAATAATGTCCTATGCTAAAAAATACTGTAGATATTTTCCAGAGAAAAGGACATAGTCAGCTTGAACCTTAGTCCACTTCAATCTTCTCTCAACACTGGGTTTGAACTTATGAACAAGGATTTATGCATTCAGTGTTTATTGAGAAATGGTAACTAGCATATATTAGAATAATCCTAAAGAAAAGGTTTTAATTAAAAAGCAGGGAACACATGGCACTCCTTATATAGGGATGCCTCACAGTGGTGGCTAAATTTTCCTGGTGAAACTGCATTGGCTTTTGAATGGTTAG
This sequence comes from Psittacus erithacus, assembly GCA_009867235.2. NCBI lineage: Eukaryota > Metazoa > Chordata > Aves > Psittaciformes > Psittacidae > Psittacus > Psittacus erithacus. The sequence continues at coordinate 51,793 of WYDI02004014.1, read as the reverse complement.
GATTCCAGATAGCTCTGGAACCCAAGGTTGAAACTCCTAATAATTACGTAGGACTGAAACATAAGCCCATGCTTGAAACTGAGTCTCATAAGACAATTTGAGTTGCTATCTGTGATGGCCAGTTTTAGGCTAAAACCTGTACAGAAGAGCCAGGGAAGTAGTAAGTATGTGGAAACTGCATTTAGAAAGCAAAACTGCTGGTGAGCATAAACCAGCATATGCTTACTAAAATCAGCTGGCACTGTGCAAAGAATATGTAGGTCCCATGCTGTTACCAGAACGCATATTTGATTAGCCTAATACCTACACCAAAATTAAGTGCACTACTTGGCCAAATAGGGCCTTATTGCACAAACAAGCACAGGGTGTTTTATCTACTCATGTTCCATGTTAGTGAAAAGACAGACATCTCTCTGCCTGAGCAAGAGTCTCAGTTTCAGGGCAAGAAAATAAAGTGTGCTAATATCTCATGTATAAACAAACAGGCACTCTGATGATGCTGATCCTCATTCAAAAAATAGGATCAAAAAGCCAAAAAACTACAAGAAGCTTTGTGAGAGAGACAAAAGAAAGACATTTTCATTTCATCAGAATGATCATGACTATCTCATTTTGAGAGCAACAATTAAAATATTTACTCAACATTACATCAACATTCATAATATCTTGAACAAGTTTTCTGCATGTCCAAATAGTATGTAGACATTTGCAAAGCAATTTGTCAACATTGTCTCTGAGGTGTGTCTTAACAAAAATGTGAAATTTCATAAAAAAAAGAAAGCTTTAAATGCAAGCTTTCCAATGCAGTCAGTAAGAAATTTAGCTGAGCAAAAATAGCACATTTGAATTCAAATGAGCTGCAAATACATGGTATCTAGCAGGAGTCTGTAAAAGCTATTTAGTACAATAAGCAATATTCTAAAATTCAACTGTTTAGTGGAAGCTAAGGCATCTGGAGCCCATTATTTTATATGAGCTGTGTAACAGGGAAGGCTTACTTTGGCTGATGGTGTCAATGGAGTTATCAGGAATACAAGCATTTATCTAAGTAATTGCACAGCAGAAAACATTAAGAACTTGGCACATGTTAAAAATGATTGCTAATTAAAATGTTATTTAATAAACAGGCCCATTTTATTACTCACGGACTAAAAAAAAAATTAATAAGTGACTGCTAAACAAGTAATTATAAGGGTAATAAAGCTCTCCATTCTGATTAGAGAAAATATTCATTTCATGACCATCCAGTGATCCATTTTATAACACAGCTGTCAAAAGAGGCAGTATGCAACCTTTTCAAGATGTACTATTGTTACTGTGTTTATGTAATATTAATATTAGATTTTATAACAGGAGTAATGCTCCCAAACTAGTTCTTAGGGTTATTGTAGATCAGGTTGCTTATACATAAACTGCTCTTGAGTCCTTCTTAGCTCACAGGTAGACTGATGCAGTTTTGATACTGGGGTTGTGAGGCACAGGGTGGATTTATAGCTTTCTGCTCCTGTCAGCACCACTCAAAACAGTGAGCACTACAAGTCATATGACAGTGAAAGTGTTTTCCACCTTTTCCCTGCCTCCAGTTATTAAAAGTCTTGGTAGAAGGCCCCAAACCTATGAGATGCTTATTACCCACCCTTTTCTCCCTGTTAGCTGATGTAATTCACCATCTCTGCAGGAACCACTGCAATATGCTCTAAAAATTTGTGAGATGAAAAACTGGGGGTGGCGGGAAGTTAGTGGAGTAACAAAAAATTACAGAAGAGGTTTAACACCTGGAAAACTAAGAGATTTTCAACCTAACCAGAGATCATGGTAGGTTACCTCCCTATTGCTAGTTTAAGACCCTGTTTCTCTTCAATTTTCCCTTTTCAGTCTTGTTCAGAACATCCCCTTGCCTTCAGTAACTGTCTGCACATTTTTGCTTTTCAGCTTTTTCAGGCAAAGAAGACCTGGATGCTACTACAGCGGGAAAATGATTTGGCTTCCAAACTATTTTCTTCCTTGTTTGTCCCATCTAAACTTGTACTTATCCAGCCATTGTGAAAACTAATTTCACCCACAGAAGGAAGTGTTTCCCCAGCAATTCTTAAAACAGGCTGTGAGCCATCTGTCTCATCTGCATGCATTGGTAGAAACCAGGTAAGCCATGAAAACATATTTCATAACTGAGATGGCCCATAGAAATGTGCTATCAGTTATAGTCTATGTTTCCTTTTCTTTTCCCAATAACTCATTTATGTTTTGTGCTATAACACAGGTAAGCAGCAGCTGCTCAGCTCCACTGAGACTCAACATTTATACTTTATTACTGAAGAATAGTCACTGTCCTTCCCTAAAACAGGGTCACAGGAACAGGATGTGTTGTAGTGGGAGGCTTTTTTTCCAGTTTCAGTAAGGCATGTATTTATCTTACCTAGTGTACTTGGAGATTAGTTGCATTTTCCTTGCAGTCAGAAGATGTAGTTCATTTGAAACAAGGTTGCAAGATTAGTCCCCTTGCACTTGGAGGAATTTCAGAGCAATGTCCTAATTCAGCTTTCTCCACAGTTAGCCTTTATAATACAGGAGCCCCCAAAGGCCCCTGCCAGCACCAGAGTTCAGCTGGTATCACATCAGGAGGCTAACCACATAGAGGAAGATGGTATAGTGGTTCTTGCTACTCTTGTGTGGTTAACAGCGAAGGAAACAATTGCACTTAGTGAGGCAGAAGCCCAGTTAGCACTTTCCCTTGATATTCACATCTTTGCATGGCATCAGCCAGTGGATTAGGAGATAAAGGCTGAACATTTACTATCCCACTCGGCAAAGCCAGTGTTTTTCAAAAATCACTCACAAGGCTCCATTTCAGCTGAGAACCATGAGACCTGTGAATGATCCATACTTCTGGAAAAATGTCAGGTGAACACTCAATGTAAGAAAGGGTTGTTGGGCAGTCACTGTAGGATTTTCATTTAAAACCAAAGCATTTTAAAAGGACAGCTGTAAAACAAAACTAAAATTCTGAAAACAAGGAAGTCTTTTGTTGTTGATGGTTTAATCCTGCAGTTCTCAGTTCTTACCCATCTGGGCTAGTATGGACAAGGAGGAAAAAGAAAACAGAAATGTAGGAGGTGAAGGCCTAAAATGCTAAGCCATCTGATTTTACTTGATATACAAATGATAGCATATATAAGTTTAGTTCACAATTTGTGTACCATTTAAGGAAAGTTTATTTTTCAGTTGAATTGCCTTAGAGAAGATTAGAAGTCCTGCTGCCACACTTAAAAGAGAGATTGCAAGTGTTACAGTCTTTGTTGTGAAGTACAAAAAAGGGAAGAAATTCTTAACTATAAAATGCAGGAGATGAATTCTCAGAATTTGCAACCTCTTAACCAATGTCCTGATTCCCAGTATTAGATAGTACTTAGGAAGTGGCTCTAAGATGATATTTATAGAAATGATTTTCTGTGTATTTAGGGGTTTACCTGTGTTCCTCCACTGTGTGCACTATCAGTTAGCCATTCTGAAAAAAGTATCATGATGATCATCAGCATAAGAAAGGAACAAGGGCATATAACAGCAAAATGCAAGAAATATGGTAGCTGTGTACGCTCTAAAAAGTTGCTCGTAATTTTTGCTGCATTTGAAAAGCATTATCCCTTAAAAGAAACTTAAGAAGGGACAATTTAATAAACAATTACCCAAATGCACTACATAATCTGGAATGAATTTAGATAATACAGCACTCCGCATCATATATGTGGGATGGGCTGGAAAAGCAAGAGTCCAGATTCTTTCCTTTGTTTTTGTCTTTTTCATATTTTCTTTTGAAGGAAAACTACTAAAGGTGAAAACTGGAGTCCCAAGCCCTAGGTTTGGAGAGGATGAGCGCAGGTGTTCCATTTCTCACTCAGATGAGAGAACAGGGCACAATTAGTATTCTCCCCTTTACAAGAGGATTGTTTATTCCTAGTTTTTTCTTCATTACAAACCTGGAATACTAACTGGCCTTTTTTAAGAATCTTTAATGTAAGAACTTTTAATTATTGTTAAGAACATGCTGTATTTTGCCAGGTAAGACTATAATGAGAAATTCAGGTCCCATTTCTAGGAGCATCTTGGAAGCTGAAGCAATTATTTCTCTAAATAGACTTTAGTTCTCAATTGCATATCAGCAGCAGCTGCTCACTGTTCAATATAATAGGTGCTCCAGCCAAAGATTCATTCTTACACAGTTCAAAAGGGACAAGAGAGATCCTATTATTCATGTCTCCCATGTTCCTATCCTTGCATTCAGCTGGTATACTTTTATGGGGAAAAGCCTTCCTCATCCACTCCCCTATTGCCATAGTATTTCCTTGCCTCTGAAGTGCTAGATGTTCCAGATGAGACAGAAAATTTTGATAAACAGGAATTGTTCTTCTGCCTCTGCTCTTGGACCAGACAGTCCCAAACTCATAATCGCTTGCTTCTTTAGGAACCAGTGGAGGATTCACATGTGAAAGTGGCCCTGGCTGTGTAAGCTGGGTGTATTCTTAGAGTGCTGTTTCTCTTACCCTTATCATCATGACATTAAATCTCCCTCAGCTAAGGCCCTTGCCTTGAAACACTGCAGATTTCATGTGCCACAGTATTATGAGAAGATTATTACAAATTCTAAAATCATAAAGCAGAAAAATTGTTCCTTTACAACTTTAATATCCAACATAGTGTTTAGTAAATAAAGCATATGCATGTAAGGCACTTTAAAGAGGGGTTTGCTAGTTCAACTGATATGTAATGTGATACTGTAATATAATATCATCTATGGAATATAATCTATTTTTTTACCCTAGGATTCTGCTTGGACAACAGTCAAGGCCATAAGTCATTCTCCACATTCCCACACAAGTGTTTCTCACATTTAATTACTTCCTTTAAAAAGAAACATATGTGAGAAGGTGTGCATTAATATCTACATAAACAAAATAAAAGTATGGATTTACCCCGGGAAGTGTACACTGGAGCTCCTCCTTGAAAATAACTTAAAAGAGAGAGAATTCAGGGGATTTAGTAGAATATTGTATATTTAGTTACATTTAAATTCTTCCTACTGGCAATTCAAGAAGCATTGTGCTGATTTAATAGATGCTTTACACATTACAAATATTTTTCTCTGTCTATGGGTTCATCAGCTTCTGGCTATGCATAGTAATATATGATAGCCATACATTAATTATTTAAAACACCTTTACAGCACATACGGTCCTCAGCAGATCAGGGCCTACTGTCAGTTAGTTAAATAACCACCACAGCAGTTTTGTAGTCAATGCTGCCAGGACTGGTGTCTGAGAAGCAGGAAATCCTGGTAGCTGTCTTTGACCACTATAGTGAACACTGGCAGAATTAGACATCTGAGAAATACAGGATGTTGGGTTTCTTATTTTAATCTGAAAACCAAAGAAAAATAAACATTCTAGGTACTTCTGTTAGATACCTGAGGATGCTGTCATTCACATAGTTCCCCACACACAGCATTGTTGAAGACACTGGAAACAGCCCTCTTAAAATGAAGAGTCATACAAGAAACAAACCTTACTCTATAGAAACTCCAGGTAACAAGTTCATATTTATCAATCAAGAAGTTGCACCACAAACCCTAATAGCTACTAGTTCAGTACAGACAAGAAAAGAAGCCCTAGCAAGCAAGTGAGAAAAGAAGCAGGGCAAACGGATACCAGAAAAGAACATGTGTGTGACAATCCCAACCCAGTATATCCATTGTGGAACAAATAAGGGAAAACAGGAAGAAAAATGCTTGGTCATACGGTAGAAGTGGAAGTGACAAACGAAATCTAAACACTTTATGGCCTGCAGTGGAGTACCTGCAAAATGAACTGTCAAACCTGACAAGAAAATGCATCACTGAACCCAAAAAACTTTAAGCAGTCAGAAAATATTGACATTGACAATGGACTGAGGACAGTAGCTCAGTCCAAGAGCACACAAACAGATGTACAGCCTTAAAATTTGTTGCAGCATGTAATGCAACAATAGGAAGGGGTAAATGTATTCCACTGGTGTTTAGGGGGGTATTTTGGAAAAAGAACTAATATTAAGTCATGCAAAAATTAGCTGAGAATGTCAAATTGTCCATGTTTGCCAATAAGCATGCAACACATGTTCTGTAAAATGCTTGGGCAACAGGAAAAGAGAGGACATTACGCTATCATCAGGAAATAGGAGATAATGAAATAGATGTCAAATAAAGAATGCAACTTGCAGCCTAATAAAATAGTTCCTCTTTTCCACCCTCCTTTTTCTTTCTTCTTTCCAATTCCAAAACACAGTGTTTTGTCCAATACATCAACCCTTTTTTTCATTCATTAGGTTTGAAAGAAAAATCTATTCAATGAATATACCAGCCCCACGTACTCTTCTGAAATATGAATGACTGTAAATTTTGCCTGTTTGACACCCTAAAGCTGCTCAGGATTCCTTGAGCTGAAAGGGAGTACTACCCAACTCAGTAGAACCTGGTTCATATATAAGCTTACAAAAGTTCCTTGAATTCTAAGACAAGCTGGCAAAGAAAGGTTTTTCATCTATGAAAACCTGTGTCCAATTCCTCATTTAGCTTTTCTTCCATGAACATAAGCATTTTTCCATCACAAAACTAAGATAATGCACATTCCTTCCTCACAGAACGAATTTTACCCACCTGATAGAAATAATTTATATTTGAAAATCACATGACAATTATGTAAAAGTTGCTTTAATCCTTGCTCAGTGGTCATGGTTAACCATCAGGCTGAACCTGTAATCTACAGAGAGAATAAATTGCAGGTCCCATTCAAAGCTGTGTTAGCTTTTCCTTGCATTTTCACTGTTCAGTATGTCTTTAATTTGAATTCCTTATTTAAAAAAATATTAATACACCACTCATTCTCCCCCCCAAAGTAGATGCATCATTTGTCTCAGCCCTTCAAGCTAACAGACTCTCAGAACAGGGACTCCTTTGCATCTGTTTCCGAAGCACTCAGCCCTTCAAGCTAGGAGGTCTCAGTGCAAGTAAGACTCAATCATTAATGCAGGTAGAAACTTTCAATTTTTAAAAAACTTAGTTAAAAAATCAAACAGAATCCCAAACAAAACAAACAACCAACCAAAAAAGGCCTCGAAAAACCTAAACCCAAAACCTCCAAGCATTCACTTGAAATTTGTGTCTTCATTACTAGATTTCAACTTCAGGGGAGGAAAGTCCTTACATTTGAGGACTATTGTCTGGTTAACTATATAGATTGTAACAGTAACACCTATTACAAGTGACAAATTAAGCCAGCCATGACAAAGCTTTCAGCAGTGGGAACTTTCCTATCACATATGGCTACTGGAATATATGACTTTTATTCCTGAACAACCCATATGGAGATTGTCTCAGCACACACTGGTAGCATATTCACAATTTCCTGCAACCTGTATCTTTCAGTTCCACCTTTCCTCTGCAGTTTCATTCATACAGCTTAAGCTTCTCATGTAAAGCAAACACCCCACTCCACCTCCACGAGTATTAGCAACACTTATTTTTGCACCATCTCTTTGCTTTGCATTCCCATTGGTAGGTCTGCGGGATGTGATGGCCAAAGCTGACCTACATCTTCCCAATGCCTCCCAGTTTCAGGAGGCATAAATTTGCTCCCACACGGCTCGTTTCCTCCCCCATCTTGGTTTCAACACCTCCCACTGATCTCAACAGGAGAGGATAAAATCTTGACTATATATAGTAAGGTTCTCAAATATTTTTCACATAATTTGGGTGGGCAGTAGGTGGGAGAAGAGAATGCTGAGCACTGCACCCCGTTGTACATTCAGACTTGCCTCAAAAAAAGTTGCTTTTCCTAAGCATCCACAGTTTTAGTGTAAATACTTCGTAGTACACTCTCATCTACTGAGCAACTCTTAAACTTGAACCATTATGCATCTCTTTTAGTTATGGTCTTAATTATGAATAAAAAGTGTTATTATCTCCAAAGGGAAAAGGTGGTTACAACAAAAACTACATATTGCTTTAAATTTGAAGCCCCTTTTTAGAGCATATCTTAAACATAATTTACTATGCGTATCACATGACTAATGCCAGTTAGCACAGTACCACTCAACTACATACATTACTGGAAAAACTGCTATTGTCCTGAGGATCTAATAAAAACCCCAAACCAACCAACAAAAAAACCACACCACAAACCGACAGCTTTTTATTTTTATTAATAGATTTCAAAGTCGGAATTTTTCATGTAGTCTTTTTCTTTTTACAGTCATTCTCTCTCAGCTGCTCCACACTCCAAAAATATTCATCAGAAATGGACATTTTGAACATAAATATTTTCTCCCATTTTCTCCAGAATTATTCTAATAATTTTATAAATTCTCCAGCTGCATTAGAAACAGCATCTGCTGACAGAGCCTTCCTCATTGTCCTGGTCTAAAGCACGGCACTCATAAACCACATGCATTGCCAGAAAAAGGACTTGGCAGTGGTTGTTTGCAGCACCCTGGCATATATATGCGTCAGGGCTGTGATTAGTTTCTTAAACTTAACTAATGCACCAATGCCGGCAAAATTTGGCAGGGATGGCTCTCTCAGCCCAAAAGCCCATTGAAACAAAGAGAATTCTACACTAACTTCACCGAATCTCTTCCCAGTCTAAAAGTCCTCATTTCGGCATTGCATATGGACCTTTAACCACCTCATACAAACAGCCTTATGTAAAAAAAGCTGAGGAAGAAGGAGCCCCAGCCTGGATTTTGACAGTATCTGGCTACAGCTCCTAGCTTGTAGCTTGAAACTACACCCTTTTCTCTGAATGCAACTTTTATTCTTGAGGTAGAAAGCAACAGCCTATCCCATGACATGAAGATCAGAAACATTAAGGTGAAGACTTTCTCTGAAGCACAGGTACAGTACCTATAGGAGCGCATTGGCAGCATCCCCTTTGTGAGCCATGTGGCAAAGGCAGGGCAATACACAGATTATGAAGATTTATCCTTTAAAATCTGATGCTTCAGTCATTAACTGCATTAGCATTCGGGCTTCTTTAGGAACAAATGTAAGCCTTAATATAGCACTCTGGGTCAAAAATAGACCTTTTTGTTTTTAAATAAAAACCCAACCAGAAATCATCATCAGCTACCCTCTTTTAAGCTGATTTTATCAGGGTTGAGTCACACCAACTATAAAATAATCTCCAGGAAACAAACCCCCCCATTACTCTTGCTCTGGAAACTTTTTGCAAGCAACACCTCATTTTTGCCTGTGTGAGCGTCACATAGAGACCATGTGAAATAGTACAGAAAGCAAAACTCAACAGTGAGGCATCAGCCAAATCATCTCAGTAGGGTGAGATACATCCTGAATTACCACCACATTATTCTTTAAACATCTATTCCTCCAACAAGATAAAATTTGGCTGTTTTTTTTCATCCAGCTACATCCCTTGGTACTGCTTGTGTGGCACAGAGATAGCCACAAGAGCTTGTGGTTTCTCCCCAGAGATTGCCTATCTCCACAGAGATCCTCCACAGTCAGGAAGCTGGCAGGAACTTCTCCTGTTCCTACAGTGTGCTGGATTTAATACTAAAAGGCATAGTGGGAAACTATGTGCCAGCGAGTGGGGAGGAAGCATCTTCAGGGGAAAGCAGAGGCAGAAGCTTTTCAAAGGAAAGGAGAAAGAAAAGACCAGGTAGCAGATCACTAGAGGAGAAAATGCACTGTACCTTTAGGTCTTTATATGATGAAAACAATGTGCAGAAGCCACACAGCTGTAACTAACTGTTTTCAAGGCAGAGGAAAAAAAAAAATAAAAAAAATCAGGCTTTAGCAGATATTTAGAACAGCTCCTGGCAGCAGAATTAAAAGCATTGTAAGAACCACAACAGACTCACATATTTAGAGACAATATTGAAATGTTACGTGATTGGCAAAGAAGGAAAAGGAAAAAGTAAATTTGCCATAGGAAGATAAGACATAAGGCATGGTGCAATAAGCTTCCTTACAGCCATAAACCTGTAGAATTAGCTACAGGTCAGGTTCAAAAATCAGTGCTTAATAAGTTTTCTCAATATAAATTATGGAAAGAGGACATTGATGCGCCTCCAAATCAACTTCATCTCTTTTCCCAAATCAAGTCTCTATGCTACAGATTTAATACTAATTTAATATTTCTGTCTCTCCTGAGCACATAGAGGAGGGCTATGATTTCCCATTGTTTTTTCTCCTAAAAGAACCCCTGAAAACCAAATGCAGATGAGAGTGCATGCACCACTGCATTACCAAATACCAGAGTGTGAAACAGTTCCAATGGAGACTGTCCTCCACTTATGTATTTTTTACAAAGAATTAGGTGATTATACACTATCATGTGGCTTTGTAATGGCACACAATTATGCAACTATGTTTATATGTTATATACTTACTAATGGTAAAGTATGTACTTTTTCAACTTTGGATTAAGAACCTGCTCCAATGAATTTGCTGTCCAAGTTCCTTCAAATTTCAATGGAAAGATTTGGGCTTTTCCTGCAATACTGTGTATTTTTTCTAATTTTTATCTAGGACAAATCTTCAGGAATGTGCAATGCAGGCACATTTTAAGTGTTGAGTTCCAAAGTCAGACTTAAGGGGCGCATGGAAAGAAAAGTCAATACACAAAGCAGAGCTGCCTTTAGTGTTAAGCCTCACTAGATGTGTGAATTTGGGCAAATACCTGCTCCCTAAAACTAGTGTTTTCTTTTGATGAAAAGTACTGTAAATAGACCAAGGAGCTATTTTTGCTATATACTAATTAACCCTTCAGGGAACTGTAAGCAAAAAGCAAAAAAACTGACCTAGCTTTTCATCTCTCAATTGGTTAGACTTTAGGTGCTTTGGCTTTGGGCTAACGTTCACAAGAGGCAACGGGGCGCATGAATCCAGTGTGCCTGCGCTACTTGTATCCATTCCACTCAAGAGCTGCCTAGCCCTACGAATAGTTTTCTTTCTTCCAGGCAAATCCTGGATCTCCAGGCACACCAGACAACTGCTGAAGTCCTGATTCCTCTAAACTAAATACTTCATTCCTGCCAAGCCATGATGGGATTTATATTACTTCTAGGTCACCGGCTCTTAGTACAGCAAGTCCTATACAAAAGAACAAAATGGCAGTAGCAGGATCATTTGATATATATTAAATACTTTACTCAGCTAGAATACAAAAAATGTAAGATTGGGCCTTACTTTGAGAGGTGCAGAGCAAGCACTTTGAATTCACTGCCCAAGTCTGCTGAGGAGACAGTTTTCTTGGCTGTGAGGCACACATGTTGGTCTAGAGGAAGAATGAGAATGACGTTTGCAAATTGACCATTGCTTATGGTTTCCATACCTGTCCTGCATTGGTTTAATTTACCAGAAAGAGAAGTAGTTCAGATGTAAATATTTCACTCTTGGAGAAGGAGCATGAGGCAGTTTCACCATCTGTTTCCATCTTGAGAATTTTGAGAAGGTTGTATCAATACTAGTTTTATGCCTTTGCTTTCAGATTCCTCAAGTGTTTCAGCCAAGGAGTTACCTATAAAAGCAAGCTCATCTCTCTTCAAAGCATTTTTGGAATAAGTTAGGGCTACATCCTGGTGCACAACCTAAACCACAGATGTCTTACATGGACACAATGCCGGTTTTGAGAAAGCGCGCTTACCAGCTCTACAAATAATTCAGAACTGCGTAACCAGCATCTCTCTACAGTGCTGCTCTGGCATCCATTATGCTAAATTCTCTAGTGAAAAACACAGGCCACAGGAGGGCTTCAAAATCACTGAACAGGTATTTAACCTCCGAAAATTGTGAAATCCAGGAAGAAAGGCACAGGTGATGGTGGACTCGATTCCTCCATTGTCTTCCCATTTGAGCAGTAAGCTCAAAACTTCCCAGTACACTGCATGTTCACACAGTGTAAACCTATATTTCTGTATGACATCTCACACTACTGAAGCTGGAGTCAATTTGGTCATGTGTGGAAGTAACGGGAAGTTTGCAGTACAAGTGATCACATGCTGAAAGTACAGTATCACTTGTCCTGGATAAAATCAGAGTGCAGTGCTGATTGTTCTATCAACTGGGAGTGACTATCCAGATACTAATGATCATTTAACTGTAATTTCCTTGAATTTCAGTTTATCCACTGTTAGGGAACCTAAACAAAATCAACTTTCAGCATGTTATTTTTGACAGAAAAGTATTAGCCTCACATCAAAAAAACCTTAAAAAATACGTTGTTACAGATGTTTACTGAATTCAGTAGATTTCTGCAAGGACAGACATGATCTCTTTGCTTCTATGAAGAAGTAAAAAAAAGAAAAGCTGGTCATTGACCTAACCTGACAGTTTGCCTTAAAAAGCATGAAATGACAGAAAGAATAACTCTGAACCTGTCTCTGACTGCCTTCTCTTTCTGACTGTAACGGTTATTCAGGACAACTTTCAAAGTTTGATTGATCCCCTTCAAATTAAGCCCTTCCTCATCATGTATCTAGAACCAGACAAGAACAAGCACCTACTTATTAGCAGGCGTCAGATCTGTTCCTGACAGCTGTCTGTAATTCCCAACATGGGCCAGTTAGCTTCAGAGAGTGCAGAAACTTCTGCCTTTCCATTTCTGGCCCTTCTTCGCTCAGGGTAGCTATCGATAGTAATGTCTAAATTTTTCTGGAGAAAGAGTGACGCTTTTTGATTGTTTCACCATTGACATACAATCAGTAAATGAGTCAGCACCTTCTTGTAAAACAGTAGTAAGTTCAGAGTGCTGAATCACAGTTTCAAAGGTACTCTAAGGTTCTCTTATCTGCACAGACAACACATTTTCTGTTTGTTTCAGCAGGGAGGCTATTATTCTGAGGCTGAAAGAATGGTTTTGTGGTCTCATGTCTTATTCTGAGATCAGCATTTAACTGTTTCAGTTCACTGCATCTGTAGCTGAACATGAGAGTTTTAATTCATTTTTCTAAGTGATGGTTAAAATCTTCCTGAGGAAAATGTACAGCCCACCCAAGCTGCTAACTCCATGTTGTTGTGGGCTTGGTTAATAAGTATGGGCAGGGAAAGGTCATGAAAAAAAGAAACTGTGAAAAAGAAGCAGAATGTTCAGTTTAGATTAAAAAACAAAAAGAAGTTTTTGAGTATGAAGTATTGTTTCCTCTGGAATGAAATACCCCATTCTTCACATGCCCACTTCTACAAACCCCAGCCCCCCACATGCCACCTTGACCTTCCTGTGTGCCTCTGTGTCACTCTTCCCTCCCCCTACTCTCTTCCCACATCCCTTGCACACTTAGTCAAGAGGGGGATGGTGTGCTCAGCATCTGCCTCTGGATGACGTGTGTCGGCAGCCCAGCAATAGATATGTGCTGGCTGATCAACTGCCCTCTGCCATTAGGCTAGGCAGGGGCGAGCTTCTCTACGCCTGCTCTCAGCCCAGGCTCTTTTCTCCATATAGGCTTGAATTCTCTAGAAAGGCTGGTAGGAGCTTAATATATTTGTGATCAAATTCAGCTGAAACTCACAAACCAGTCTGCCTGCTGCCTAAGGTTGTGTAAGAGCACAGCCCCATAAGCCTCATGTCTTTAAGAAAGAGAGCAAGAAGAAAAAAAGATCAACTATAAACTTTCTGAAGATGAGGAACATGGGAAACTTAGGTACTGGAAAAATGAGATTGAAGTTCAATAAATGTGATATTTTTACACTGGCTAAATATGCACTTCACAGTCTTTCCTCATTCCCTTGGTTTTCCTTGAAGATAGGGGCACTATAGTTCTAGAGAAACCAAGAGGAGTAAATGTTTGGCTGGTTTTAATTCTCTCTCCACAAACTGTCATGTTCCAGTGAAAACAAATCCAGTTTTTTCACCCCACGACGGGACTTCATTATATCACAGTCTGTCCTTTCTGAGCCAAACTCTCTTTGTGTTGAAACCACTGGCAGGACTGACTTCACTGGGAGCAAAAGGTTCCTACATCCATGCTGCCAAGTGAGTTCAGAGTTGGGGCTGTGAAGTCATTCTCAACACCAGGGCTTATTTCCAAACTCATGAAATCAGTCCTATGCAATTTTCCCACCAACCTCGTGTGTGGAAAGAACAAACATGTGTTTCCCTATAGAGGTAGAAGTATGCAATCACCCTATCTGCTTTCAAGGTATAATAAATTTTGCACTTTAGCATTCATTCCATAGTCTAGTGCTTCGGCATTAATCATTTTGTTGCTTGTTTTTTATTCAGGGATTACTTAGGTAAAACCTTTCCTTCATATCTTCAAGGGAAACTGGAATAAACGATTGCCAAATGCCGCATTTCCTACTGGAAAACAGCATTTTCAACCATCTGAACGCTTGGTGTACCACCTAACAGCAAAGCTGTGCTGCAGATAGTATTTATAGTACATTTTATGAGACCAAAAGTTGTCAGTTAAACCACTAGAAACTAATAAATGGGCCTAGTGTCATTTGAGTTGTCAACAGGATATAAGCTGATATAAGGGGAACACCTACATTTTGTAGGCTTCTTTTGCACGAAGAACTGTACAGTTGATAGTCATGCTCAACTTTGTAGGAATGTTTTGAGTAAGGGATAAAGTAATTTCTTCCACTGCAACAGTAATGATCATCAGATCACTAAAAGACATTTGTTATATAGTCATGCCTAATTCCTGGATACGATGATGCCCGGTAACCTCTATTTTGCATTAAGCATTCTCATATATAGTTCTTTAGTTGAGTGAGAGCACTAGCAATAGAAAAATCACAATACTGAAAACTGTCACTGTTCTGTAAAGGGTGGACATTAAGCACACAGAAGAGGGAAATATGATTTTATTTCATAAACAGAAAAACTTTTTGAATTAAATAACATTTTTTTCAATGCATTAAAGCTATTGAATGAGTTATCTGAAGAGCTTTGAAACTGCATTTATATATGTAACTGGTAAGATTCTATTCTTTGTTTTTTTCCCCCAGTCATGTGTTGTGAGAGTAATTATTTCAAACAGCTGCTCTGCACTGCAAAGGTACATCAGTATCAGATGCACAGGTTCTTATTGCCATTCTATCATAAACACAGATCATCAAGAAACCCTGACTGAAATGTAAGTCTAACCAAAGACAAAGGCTTGACCACAAGGTTTGAATCTGCTATATTCAGACCAAGTACTTCTATGTGTCAAGATATGAATCTATTTATTTTTTGATTCTAGTGATTTTTTTGTCATGAATACTTTTCTACCTAAAAAAAAACCCACCTAAACTTGATTATAGACCCCTAGGATAAAATGCATGTAGGTGGAAAAATCTGAAATTTTCATTGACACAACAGCCTGACACTCTTATATGTTAAAGTTTTGAAAGTTTAACACAAACATTTAAAGTGTACCTCATCCCTTCTTGGAACTACTGGATAAAGGACAGATGGCACCCTGAAAACATAAATTACAATCTCCTTAGAGAACATGCGCTTTTAAACAAAAGCAGAAATTTCCCTGGAAAAGGAAGCCAAGAAACTTGCCTATGCAAACAGTTACCACGAAGAAATTGGTGCCATATTCCTTTCTGTTTGGAATAGGAAGTGTATGTGAAAAATATGGTGTGAATTTTTTTTTCTAGAAATATATTAGGCTGTTTGAAAGAAGGAAGTAGTGAGAATCTCAAGTAGTAGTAGGATTTTGAAAGATTTCTACTATTAAAATTTACATAGGGTTGTGATAAAAGTCCCAGTGAGCCTTTTAGCTGTGCCTTTCCTCATTAGTCCTCTCCTGTTCAATATATACAGAGAGAAAACACTACAGTGTTCACTATGAACTCTGAATTTATGCGATCTTAAAAAGAGAGGCAGTTTGAGGAAACTTGTGTTTAAAACCTAGGAAGGACAAGTTCATTGTCAAGATTTTCTATCCCAATGATTTATTAAGAATAAGCACAGTGACAAATAATACAAATCTCAGAGAGAAACCAAAAAATTTAGAGTTCTTCAACACTGAAATTGAAGTAATAAAAGGAAACACAAAGAACACACTTCATTCTCATACAGCAATGTTTCCAGCACACCTAACATTTTGCAGTGCAGGCTCTGCCTTTGCTAGAGTATGGCTGGGAGGAACGACTGACATTAAGCCAGATCTGCTGGTATGAGTGAGCTCATCAGCCCCTCTAAACAACTCGCAGGGCACGTCTGTGTTTACAGATGGAGATACAACCCTCTACCATGGACTGACCTAAGCAGGACAGCTTCAGCCTAGCAGTGAAATAACAGCACAGACCCAGAGCAGGCTTGCTCTGGCTGTCCCTGAGACTCCAGGCAGATCTATACAGCCCACATCAATTGATATTTTGCTGACTTGGTCACGCTGGCACTGGGTACTTGAGCTCAGCTGAATTAAGGCAGAGCTAGACCTGTGATCCTACATAGCATGTCTCAAGTTCAGTGCACAAAGTCCATACAAGCTCTGAGTTTGACTGATTCTGCTAGCAGGAAGAAATCTTTATACAGCAGTTCTCAAGCCATGGCCTTTCTTTTGCCAGATAGACAGTACAACAGAGCTACTTTGCTGGCTCCACTCCAACCTAGGATTCCTTTGGTGTGAAGGAGACTGCCGAGTTCCAGGCTTGCTTTGGTGGAGGGTTGCAAACCATCTAGGTATGATCCTTCCCTGCATCCTGTGTGAAGGCAAGGTGTTCATCTAAACAGCTTTATGGTAAGCCCTGCCAGTTTAGGTCATCCATAAAGCTGGATGGCCATGGGCATTGGTGCTTTGCATTAGTACGTGATATTTTCGTAGAAAAATTAACTCAAATGGGTTATTTCTAAATATATTTATTTTTTCTTGTTATCTTATATTCCTCTGATTCTCATTGCTTTAGAATGAAACACAGATGCCCTTACTCTAGTCATCTTAAAACTAGAAAAATTCATTACTAGATATAAATGGCTGACATCTAAAACTGAAGGCTACTCCTCATGTTGTACCTAACTGGACTGAGTCACTATCTGGGACATTTATCCTACACCTGCAGTCTAGTTTTTATTTGAAATCTCCCAGGAAAGAATTGGGATCTCTCCAAAAAATATCCTACACCAAAATGCACTTCTTTCCCTAGATGGAGAATGAGGACATTGGAAAAAAAAAAAAAAAAGGCATTTTGAAATGGCAATTTGGAAAAAAAAAAAAAAAGGATTTGCAGAACAAAAGCACCAATAAATCCACCTTGCAGTCCAGCAGAGCTTACTGCTCTGACTTTGGCTCTCAAAATCCCGATGCAATACATGCAGAAGAGTTAAATGCTCAAACATGGGAGCCCACAAGAATCAGGAGCTCTCTAGAGCATGCAAAACCTGCCAACGAGGCGAGTGCAGCTACAGCCCCAGTTGGGGAAAATGAGGAGAGCATGAGGCATTTTTCCTACTAGGAGAAACCTCCTGCCCCAAAAATGCACTACCCAGTTGTGAATTAGGGATATAAGCCAAGCATCCATGCAGAAGAAGAGTAACTTACTTGTAACTAAATGTTTATTGAACTCTTTCAGCATGTAGAAGTTTTCTTTATCTGTGAAGACTTGAACCTGCTTCTCTGGTGAAAGTCCCGAACTGATCAGACCATAGGTCAATTTTTGTCTAAAGCTGTCTTAATCCCATGTTTCATTTTCAATGGACTAGGGAAATATTTGTGGGTCAGAAGATATCTCCCTAACTTGGAGTCTCTTTCTCCAAGCTAGAGAGAAATCTCATTGGCTAAATGTGATTAAATATTTATTTGCTAGATCCTTTCTTATCAAACTCTGAACTACTGACTTGATTTCACACACAAGAAATCTTTCCTTGCTCTTTTAGGTTCTGCAAACTGAACGTTATGATGATTCATTTTCATTTCTTCACTTGCTGGAAATTTCTTTGAAATTAAGACATCCAAGAACAGATATCACTGGGATATCAAATTGCTTAGAAAGAGGAAGAAAATGAATGTGTAAGTGAATTCTCATATAAAAGGGAAGTAGTAGAAGAAATAAAAGCAAGGAAAATTTTAGTACATATTTTGTCCTTTCCTTTACTTGGCTATGAAAATTGATTTGCTTAAAAAATAACTGATTTTTTCATGGAAGAACTTTCCTAAGCAGTTATCTATCTATTCTTTTATCACCTAGCTACCAATCCACTGGTTTAATTCTTTTTCACGCACTCATTATCAAACCACAGCACTTATTTGCACAGTTTATATCAGATTGACTGCTCTAGGGATTTCCTTGTCTAAATTCTGTGACTCTAGTGTGAAACTAGCTGGACAGTCTTATCAATTGGCATCACAGCATGATATTATACCTTTGGCTCCGATTTCAACATGGACATGTTTCAAGTACCTGTTCTACTTGCCAGCAAACAGGCCTGTTCCAAGCCCACTGAAGTCAGTAGTAACAGCCTTTCTGCTGGTTGGCCACATTGAAATTAACTAAAGATCTAACACAAATCAGAATATTTAACTGGATGTAAGAATACTAAATAAGGATAGACCTTTCTTGAGCAACTTTTTTAATCATAATTTTAAAGTCATGTCTTTGGAAGAAGAATAATCATAGAACCATAGAATCAACTAGGTTGGAAAATACCTTTAAGATCATCAAGTCCGACCATTACACCAGGACTGCCAAGATCACCATTAAACCATATCACTGAGGGCTTCATCTACATGGTTTTTGAACACTTCCAGGGACGGCAATTCCACCACTTCTCTGGGCAGCCTGTTCCAATACCTGATTACCCTCTCTGTGAAGAAATTACTCCTAATATCCAGCCTAAACCTCCCCTGGCACAGCCTGAGGCCATTAATTCTTGTCCTATCGCTGGCTATTTGGGAGAAGAGACCAATCCTCACTTCATTACAACCTCCTTTCAGGTAGTTTTAAAGAGCAATAAGGTCCCCCCACTGAGTTTTCTTCACACTAAACAACCCATTTCCTCAGCTGTTTCTCATACGACTTATTCTCCAGAGCCTTCACCAGCTTTGTGGCCCTTTTCTGGATCTGCTCCAGCACCTCTATGGCTTTCTTGTAGTGAGGGGCCCAAAGCCGAACGCAGTATTCAAGGTGCAGCCTCAGCAGTGCTCAGTACTGGGGGATGATCACTTCCTTGGCTTTGCTGGTCACACTATTTCTGATACAGGCCAGGATGGTGTTGGCTTTCTTGGCCACCTGGGCACAAGCTTGCTCATGTTTAGCTGGCCACAAATCAACACCCCCAGGCCCTTTTCCACCTGGCAGCCTTTAGTCATTCTTCCCCAAGCCTCTAGTGCTGCATAGTGGCTTTGTGGCCCAAATACAAGACCCAGCACTTTGCCTTGTTGAACCTCACACCACTGGCCACAGCCCATTGATCCAACCTGTCCAGATCCTTCTGCAGAGCCTTCGTATCCTTCAGCAGATCAACAGACTCAGCCAACTTGATGTCGTCCACAAATTTAGTGAGCACTTGAGTCCCTCATCCAGATCGTTGATAAAGATATTAAACAACACTGGCCCCAGTACCGAGTCATGGGGAACACTACTAGTAATGGTCGCCAACTAGATGTGACACCATTTACCACCACTCTTTGGGCTCGGCCACCCAGCCAGTTTCCAATCCAGTGAATAATCTACCTATCCAGGCCATGAGCACCCAGTTTGTCCAGGAAAATGGTGTGGAAGACAGTGTCAAATGCTTTACTTAAGTTCAAATAGACAATGTTCACAGCCTTTCCCTCATCAACCGTGTGGGTCACCTTGTTGTAGAAGGAGATCAGGTTGGTCAAGCAGGACCCGTCCTGCATGAACCCATGCTGACTGGTCTGATTCCTCCCTTTTCCCGCATGGGCTTTATGATCTTATTCAGGATCATCTGCTCCATGACCTTTCCTGGCACTGAGGTCAGGCTGACAGGCCTTTATTTGCCAGAGTCTTCCTTCCTGCCCTTTTTCTAGAGAAGCATCACACTGGCCATCCTCCAAGCCTCAGGGACGTGCCCACTAGACCAGGACTGCTGGTAGATGATGGAGCTTAGCAAGCTCCTCTGCCAGCTCCTTCAGCACTCTTGGGTGTAACTCATCTGGCCCCATAGACTTGTACACATCTAGGTGGAACAGGAGCAACCCCTTTTTCCTGAATTATGGGGACTTCAGCTCCCCACTTCTGCCATCCAGTTGAGGGAACTAAGTACCCTTGAGGATGGCTCGTGTGGCTTTTAAAGTCTGAGACAAAGGCTGCATTAAGTTGGTCAGCCTTTTTGTCATTCTCAGTCACTAAGTTTCCTCTAGTATCCAGTAGAGGACGGAGGTTCTCCTTGGCCCTCCTTTTATTGCTAATAATATATTTGTGAAAGTACTTTTCATTATCTGTTATGGTAGTGGCCAGATTTAGTTCCATCTGTGCCTTTCCCTTTCTAACTTTCTCTCTACATAACCTAACAACATCCTTGTACTTTTCATGGCTTGACTGTTCCTTCTTCCATAGGTGATAAATTCTCTTTCTTAAGTTCCACCCTTATCTCACTGTTCAGCCAGGCTGGTGTCTTCTGTGTTGGCTTGATTTTTTGGCACATTGGGACCGCCCACTCCTGTGCCTTAAGGATTTCATTCTTGAAGAGTGTCCAGCCTTCCTGGACCCCTTTGTCCTTCAGTAAGGTCTCCCAAGGAATTCTGCCAACAGCATCCTAAACAGGCCAAAGTCAGCACTCCGGAAGTCTAAGGTGGAGGTTTTGCTGACTTTCTTCCTGCCTTCTCCAAGGGTTGAAAATTCAGTCATTTCATGATCAACTTTGCCCAAGATGGCTTCCAACCATCACATCAGCCACCAGTTCTTCTCTGTTTGCGAACACCAAATCTAGCCAGACATCTCCTCTAGTTGGCTCACTAACCAGCTGGATTAGGAATTTCTCATCAACACCCTCCAAGAACCTCCTGGATTGTCTCTTCTCTGCTGTGTTGTACTTCCAGCAGACATCTGATAGGTTGAAGTCCCCCGTGAGAACAAGAGTAAGCCATCATGAAATTCTCCCAGTTGTTTGAAGAACACTTCATCTGCATCTTCATCCTGGCCAGGTGATCTGTGACAGACTGCTACTAGGATATCTGCCCGGTTGGCCTTCCCCCACATCTTCATGCACAAACATTCAGCCTTCTCGCTCACAACATTTAGTTCAAGGCTGTCAATGCACACCCTGACATACAAGTCAACCCCACCACCTCTTTTTCCTTGCCTGTCTCTTCTGAAGACCCTATAGCCATCCACTGCAGCATTCCAATCATGTGAATCATTCCACCACATTTCTGTGATGTCATAATTTCTCTACTGCAGAATGACTTTCAGCTCCTCCTGTTTGTTGCCCATGTTGCAGGTGTTGGCATAAATGCATTTAAGTTGCCCCATGGATCTGGAATCCAGCAGCAGCATGCTACCACATGGCTCATTTCTAGCAAGCCCACTTCAATCTAGTTTAAAGCCCTCTCTAAAAGCCCTGCTAGCTCCTGGGCTAGGATCCTTTTCCCCCTTTGGGACAGACATACTCCATCTGCCTCCAGAAGACTTTTTGCCATGTAGACTCACTGATGGTCAAAACCCACAAAATTCTGGCTCTGATATCAGTCATGGAGCCAGGAATTAGTGAGATTTTTCTGATGTAACCATTGTCATTGATTGCCACTGGCAGGAGGGATGAGAACCCTACTTGGGCTCCTGAACCCTGAACAAGTCCTCCTCAAGGCCCTGAAGTCGTTCTTGAGTCCCCCCAGGCTTCTTGATGAGATTTTCGCATTGCCCACCTGGAAGTCTAATAAGTTGCAGGGCCATATCAAATGAGTGAGTTTTCTGGTGAAGTCCCTTACCCTGGCTTTAGAAGTATGACTTTAAGCCAAAACAATTTAAGTCTACCTTACATCCAAGTACTAGTCATACGGTTTATCTGAACAGTTCTCTTTTTCCAGCTCTTAAATACAGTGCATGCCTGGAAGAAAAGACTACTCAGTCCCTAAAAGCCTTTACTTTGATTTATGAAAAAGAACACTTAAAAATAGCAAAGGTAATCAAATAACCCACTGCTCATATCAGCTGGCAGATTTCAGAAAAGTAAGCATACAAAATACTATAGATGTTCATACCAAACAGCATGGTGGTTTCTGGGACAGAAGCAGAGTCTTTTCCAGTTTTAGCTCCTAGATGTCTGATATTCTTTTCCTCTGCCTTTTGAGGCTAACGTCCAAATTAGAAAACAAACAAAACCCCCAAATCAGCTCCTGTGTCTAGCTTCACGACATGTCAAACAGTTTGGTGAAGTAGGGGTTGTTTTGGGGTTAAGGTTTTTTTTCTGTTTTGGTTTAGGGAGGAGGAGGGAGATGACTCTTAATTTTTTCAGTAAAGTTGTCTCTAGATAATGTGTGTTGTATTCAGGTGGTTAGTATTTACCCAACTATATGCTCAATGGTTACCAAGGAGTTCAGTAATAGCAAAGTTTCTCCACAGCTTTTCTTAATTTTTTCTGCAAGCTCAAGACCATTGGTTTATAAAGCAACGGATATTTCGGCTTTGCGATTAGTAGAAAGAAACTTTTACTTATTACCCCCACACACTTATCCTTTCCTACCTGTTTACACACATAGGCACTTGCTTCTCTGCTTTGACAAATAGATATTTGTACTCTGCCCCTTAAATCATGTACACCTCTGCACCTCTTCCCTTTATGGTTCCTCTGTTGTTGTCAGCCATTTTATCCTCATCTCCATTCCTTCCTCCAGTCATTACATTTTTCAATCACATGTGCCTCTTTCCCAAAGTTGTCAAGGCTCACCACTTCTGTTGCAATCTTTCCCACACAGTCAACATGCTCATTTCCTGTTCTTCCCCAAAACTCGATCTTCTCTGACTGCTTCTTCCTCAAATAGGGAATTTGCAGACTAGTAATTATGATTCAGGGATGAAGACTATGTCAAATGTGAGGTACAGCTGAATTTTCCATTCCGGGGGTCCTTCCTGGAGCAATTGTATGGCATGGGAAAGCTTGTCAGCCTGGCTGCTCTGATAATGTCAGGGAGGAATGCAGCAACAGGTCCCAGTATTGAGCTTCCCCAGCACCTGGGTAAGTTCCCTTCCCTTAGGCAACCCTGCAGCCTCCTTGTGGCCACTGCTCTCCCTCACCTCTTCCTCTCCAGCAAAGTCAAAATATCAGAAAAGGGATTTATCTAGCCAATCGCTAGCCTGCTTATGTATATATTTACTGGAATGAGCCACATTGTTGCAATTAACAGAAACCTCTAATGTGATGATGCTCAGCACATGCATAATTATTCCTAGAATGTGGGTTGGCATCTGCTACCTCTTTGGAAAATGGCAGCGCTGCCCTGCACTTTCCTGTCAGGACTGCTGCAGAAGGCTCCACGAAAAACTTAGGGGTCACAGCTGAAGAAAAAACGCAGTCTGTCCTCTGTTATTTTAGACAGCCTCAGCTATAATAAAACATAATTATTAAACCATAAGCTACAAAAACACGTACTTAATGACAAGAAAACCAGAATTGAAATGAATTTAACTCAGAGAAAGCCTTAAGGAAAAATCTGTTATAGGATAATTATTTTCCTTTAAGACTAACTTAATATTAACTTTTTACAGAACCCACAATCAAAGAATTGTTAGAGTTGGAAGGGACCTCTGAAGATCATCTGATTTTGAAAAGCAGATTTAGAAATGACAAGAAAGAGGTGCACAAAATTTAAGGGGCAGACGTCCCTTCAGAGGTGCCCCTGGCTGCCTGCAGCGTGCGGTAACAGGGTCTGCCTCAGACGGCTCTAGCCAAAGAGTAACCATGGGGTTTTGCTTTTGGATTGTCTCGTGAACTATATCCTGGTCAAGGCAGGGCCACTCAGAGCAGTTACACAGCAATGCTCCTTGTCTGTCTTGTACAGAGGAGCCCAGAACTTGACACAGTACTCCAGATGTGGCCTTACTGGGGTGGAGTAGAGAGGGAAGATCACCTCCATCGACCTGCTAGCCGCCCTTCCCCCGATGCACCCCAGGAGGCTATTGGCCCTCCTGGCTGCAAGGGCGCACTGCAGCTCGTAATCAACTTATCATCTCTCACAGGCAACCTTTTCACAGCGCCACACTTTAAAATATCAGTATAAAGCACATACCTTTGGGCAGCTTGAAGATCTGTGCTGCCGGTGATGAAGCCTCCCACAGTTTGCTTTCTAGCGCCACCGCACCTGTGCAAGGATGGGAGGGACTTACCTGCTCCACACCCAGGGCCTGATGGTGGCTGTGTCCAGCACAGCTGGGTGCAGACCGCTAAGGAGCAGCCCTGCTGGGGCCTGGTACCCTGCAGGCCTAAACTCACTGTGAAGCAGCAGTGCAGGGCAGGCTGGGTACCTGCAATGGAGCCTGTGGGCACAGCAGCGGGTAAAGGCCCCAGATGAGGCTGCTCATGGCCATTAAGACCCACTAGTGCTCTTGAGACCCTGCCATCGTTTTACAGGGATTGCCCCGTGGGGTCAGTGTCAGGACAAGAGTTGTGCCTGACGCAAAATGGCCGCCCCTCAGAGCAGCTGGAGAGCCCAGGTAGTCCTAGAGCTATCTTGCTGCTTTCTTAAAGAGAAGCAGGAAGAGAAGCTGTCTGCTTTTCTGCCTGAGCGAGAAGCAACTGTCTTTCTCATTGTTTCTGAATCTGCTTTTCAAATCCATATTCCACTCAAAGCAGTGCTCCCTTCAGACATGCCCCTGGCTGCTTGCAGCGTGCAGTGACAGGCTCTGCCTCATGCGGCTCTAGCCAAAGAGTAACCATTGAGGTTTTACTTTTGGATTGTTTCATGAATGATATCCTGATGTCTTCTGAACACTAAGAGCCCAAAGACTTCAGGCAGAGAGGCGAGACTCAGCTTTCCCAGGGAAATCCCTGGGAATGTGTTCCTTGCTGTGCACTGGTGTAGGGTATTTCATCTTTCCTTCTCCGAGCTGCTTGGCAGAAAAGGACCTTGGATGCTGGCTGACAGTTGGCTGAACATGAGCCATTTTGTGCCCACACAGCCAAGAAGGCCAACAGCATCTTGGCCTGTATCAGCAAAAGTGTGTAGTGTGGCCAGCAGGGCCAGGGGAGCGATCATCCCCCTGTACTGGGCACTGGTGAGGTTGCACCTTGAATACTGTGTTCAGTTCTGGGCCCTTCACTACAAGAGAGACATTGAGGTGCTGGAGCAGGTCTAAAGAAGAGCAATGAAGCTGGTGAAGGGTCTGGAGCACAAGTCTGATGAGGAACGGCTGAGGGAACTGGGAGTGTTTAATCTTGAGAACTCTCTTTCTGAGGGAAGACCTTATTGCTTTCCACAGCTACCTGGAAGGAGGTTGTAGTGAGGTGAAGGTTGATCTCTTTTCCCAAGTAAAGAGTGATAGGACAAGAGGAAATAGCTTTAAGTTGTACCAGGGGAGATTTAGACTGGTTATCAGGAAAATTTTTTCACTGAAAGGGTTGTCAAAACACTGGAACAGGCTGTGCAGGGAAGTGGTCAAGTCATCATCCCCAGAGGTATTTAATTGACATGTAGATGGGGTGCTTAGGGACATAGTTTAGTAGTGGACTTGGCAATATTAGGTTAATGGTTGGAACTGATGATCTTACAAGCATTTTCCAACTCAAATGATTCTGTGATTCTGTGGCTGAAAAAAGTGACATCGAACTGCTCATTCTTTTGAAGAAAAGAAAAAAAAAAGAAAAAAGGAAGAAGACAAGGGCAACCAGCAACCCCTGTGTTAAAAAATGCTCTCTGGTTACCTTCCAGTGGAAGTTAGGGGTTTTGCTGCATGCTGAAAAGGTACAGCATACCCCGTTACACATTCTGATTATCAAGCCAGTCTATTAAAGGAATGGTATCCCCCTACATGTCTCTGTTAATGTTGTGCAATAATTTCCACTCTAGCCCACTCTTCTCGGTCACCCACCTTAATCTCCTGCTCAAGCTTTTACACTTCAGGTTAAAAATTTCCACATTTGGCCTCTGCTTTCAGCTACAACTTTTTTTGGAAATGTGGGGTAAAACCATCTTCTGAGTATAAGGGAAGAGGAAAACATACTTCTCTGTGCCAAAAAACCCCAAAACCCAGTCAAAAAATGTCACTGCTTTTTCACAGCTTTGGGGATGGTTGAAGATTAAAAAAAAAAAAAAAAAAAAGAAAGAAAAAGATTGCAAAAAGAGTCTTGTAAAAACGCGGGATATTTCCTAGGCTAGAAGGCTGGTAGGTTGGAGTTGACAGCAACATGTGTCTGTGCATGCCTTAGTGAACAGCTCTGAGTTTATATACTTTTTCATATATATAGTATATACTTTTTACACTAAATATACTTTTATATATCTGTTAAGGGATACATATATAGTAAAAATGTATATGTGTAAGCGTGCACTGTCCTCCATAGATACTGTGTATGTAAGTTTTTAAGGTACCTATAGAGAATCACATGCTGAGAGCAGGCAATGCAGTGTCCAGCAAAGACACAGCTAGGGTGCCAAATCCACATGCAGACTGTCTAAGGTAGAAAATGATTCAGAAAGTACAATGATTGAGGGCCCAGTGAATTTCATAGTTTTCCCTTTACTGATTTTGAAAGTTCTAGGACTGGGATTTCTTAAAGACTGCAAATACCTGTGGGAGGGAAGCCGTGGTGTTCTTGCACAGGTGATAAATATACCTCCCCCAACTGCTCGACTCCTAAGCTGCCCAGGCCCCCTTTCTGAAGCATGGACAAGCCTAGCTTAATAACTACCAGGCAGGATCTCTTTTCAGAGCAAAGGATTTCTATGTAAGATGGTAGACTTTTGGCAAGCTTCAGGAAGTGAAATAATTGCTTTTAAACTATTGCTTATCTGTTTGTTTCAAATTCCTCAGAAATTCTGTAGAAGAATCTTGCTAGCAGAAGCTTGACCATGGTTAAAAACTGACAGGAAAATATTTTCTAGTGTAAGTGGTATACTCACTTGGAAGAGAAGTAACCTGAGACAAGCACCACAGCAGGCAATGTCTGCTATATGCAGCTGATGCTCCCTCTTGCTTCTTTCACCCCTGTTAGCCATCCCTTCCCAGGAAAGCCGTCACCTGGGAGAGACGTTGACGCCAGCAACGTGCAGTCCCTTCAGGCTGTGTAAGAGCACACTGTCATATCCTCTGTGCTTCCACTGTTACTGATTGGCCCTTTTCTGCATTTTGGGGCATTCTTGCAAGTGCAGCTCTTCTAAAAAACTACTTCGAAGTGAGCACTGATGTCATTGTTGACATTATGCTCTTTCCATTTTACACATTGTATGTATGGCTGTAACTAAAAATGTCATGGTTTTGCCTCGTATTTTAGAAATAATACTGAGTCATATAATTCCTTCCTCCTATTTACAGTTTCTTAGCCTCTCTTCAGCAAATACAAAAAGTGTGCTTTTGAGAAAGCTGTTTTAAGAAAAAACAGACAGAAACTATTTTCAGGGAGATTATCTGAGGCACCAACAGTTGGCCTTATTCTACCCCTACTGAAATAGTTCTTTGTTTTTAAAGTCTTTTATTTAAATAACAAAGAATAAGAGAAAACACCATCTGATCAGAAGTTGTCTGTAAAATCCAGAAACGGTTATTAGACCATGGCTGGGCAGGAGCCGATGAGCTTTCTCCAGTTCCAGACTAAAGCAAAAACCTCCCTGTCCTGATTCTGCTCATAAAGGGGTTCTGCCCAGCACCATTTCCACAGTCTCATGTGATAGGGGCTTCCTAACTTCACAGAGGGCACTTTAATCCAGAATGAAAAACATGCCCTGAGAGAATATTTTAAATCAGCATTAACTCTGTGCAACAGTTATGAGGTAGCTGCAGATCCTATTCACATTCTATTGATAGATTCTGCAATTCACAGATACTTGTTGTACACTCTTGACTGGTTTTAGTTTTTGTTCTCTGACTGTACAGCCTCTTGACAAATGGAAAGAAGGAAAAGTTGTCTTAAAATCTTCACCAAAACTTCAAACAGACATGAAGTAAAAAGAGCACAAAATCCATTGCTCCAAACTTCTGGTTGAAATATTAATAAAGAAGTTCAGTGATAGAAGCAAAGCTTCTGGACTTCATAGAAGAAAGCTTTTCAGGATTTTAAAATTTTGTTTCCCAAAAGACCTAACTTTTGTGCCTTCCCAGTTGTGCTTTGTGTGTTCTGCTTGCAAGGTATATATGCTGTAGGTTAAAAAGAATGCTTTCTCATGCAGAGTAAACATTTTTATAGTGATTAATTAAATTAATCTAATTCCAAATCCCATGGATTTCTCTTGAAGTAATCAAATGCCCCAAATTAAACAGAAGTTAATAACCTTGCTTAATTGGGAACTCAGCAACTCCTTCATGGTTTCATCATTTTTGAAATGTTACAAGCAATTTGTATTTGTGAATAGGACTAAAAAAGGCTTTCCTGACTGATGGAGTTGAGGTGGAATGGGTTGATACAAAGGATCTATTAAAACATCATTGCAAAAAGCTCTATAGTTCATGCATTGATTCGGTTAATCTCTATAGATTTTTTAATGCTATTGCTGAAAGGCTGGTGCTAGAGAGGAAGAATGCAACCTTCTTTTTTTTACTTCATGGATCCTTAACTCTTATTTAAAGAGGACTTTGGATTTTAGACCAAATAACTGTTCTTGTAATTATATCAAACAGTTAAAAAAAAAAAAGCTAGTTAATGATGTTCAACATAAGTAATCATGTTAAATAGTGAAATTTAATTTCTTAAAAACTTAAATCCTCATATCTTTTGGAATGTATTGTACTGTAGGATGTCTGAGTAAATTAAATTCTCCCCTGCACACTAAAACATCAATTTCCTTATGGTAATTATCTGCTAGATTGGATCTGTCAGTAGCAGGGAAGCATGCCTGACATTATACCCTTTTTACAAAAAATGATTACAAAAAATTAAGACGAATGAGTAAAATTAAGGCTGCGGCTGGTAAGCCCATATAAAGCTCTCATAGATCACTTTACATAAGCTACCATTGTACTGGATACTAAGCTTTTAATGACTAGTTGCATAATGAGGTGAAGGCCATTAAAGAACAGCAGAGGTAACCGATCACAGAGATAAGAGCTAAAAAATGATTTTCAGCCAACTAGAAGCAATTTATTATACACAAAAAACACAGCTCTAACTGAAATGTCTGGATAGATGAGGAACTTTTGAAAGTTTACAGGATTTCCTTCCTGGGGAAGTTTTAAAAATATGATGGGAGCCTGTCTCTGTCATATTAGATTCTTTTTCTCTGCTATTCAGTACTCTAGAATTGGTGTGGAGGGATTTTTTTTTCTGTTGTTTCTTAATATGGCTGGACTGCAGCACTGCATTTCATTAGCCCACTTGAAAGGTAAATTAGAGTGAGAAGTAGCTGTTATAAAAGAAATTCATAGCACACTGCCAGTGAGCGGTGTACGGAAACAGGTTAGTGGTTGCAAGTCAATTGATACTCTGTCCTGGGCTGAAAAATAGCATCCATGTTACAGAGCTGCCTCTCGGGATGGGGGGTTTAGGGTTGCAAGGTAACGTATTGCTCCCGGGGCAGTGTAGAAATGAATATGTAAGTAAATTCTCTTTTAATGAGCAGCCACCTGAGGCCAAACCAGAAAAAGATTGTAAGTGCCTTAAAGGTAGCACAGATTCAAATGTTGAGGTATCCCCATCTCACAAGGGAAACCACACCCCTAATTTTGACTAAGACAATGTGGGAAAGAGTGCCTAAGGAGCAGCACTAACTGCAGGTGCAGGCGAAAACCTGCAGCTGGGCTGTCTGAAACACTAGATGTGTAGCCACCTTAACCCAGCCAGTGGGAGTTTATATACACATGGGTATATAAACATGTATATAAACAGACACACAGACACACACATATACATTTAACACACAGATGCACACACATACTAGCATATTTACTGTGTCTGTATAAAACCCTATTGTTTACTGAAAAGTATAATTTTTACAGCACTTTATAACAAAAAAACCAGCCTGGGAAAGTTACTTTATCTTCTTTCTTCCTTCTTTTCCACATCTCCTTTATGTGCTATGGAAGTTCAGTAGTGTCCTGGCTTACAGGATTCAGCAAGGCTGGATAAACCATAAGCTGTCTGGAGATAGGGGAGGTTACTACAGACAAATAGGAGAGTGTCCAAAGGAGGGACATGGAGGTGGGTGTGGGGCTTGAAGCACATCATCTAAGCACTAAGGAACTTTATCCTGAAGAAAATGAGTCAGATGGGAGGGTGTAACTGCAATCTTCAACTAACCAAAGAGAGGTTAGAACTCTGTAATGAAGTACAGTGTTTCTGTGAGGTGCAATTGCCAAGTGACATCAGGCAATAATCACAGACTCTAACAAAGACAACACAAGGAAAAGATGCTCACAGGGAGAGTAGGGAAGGACTAGAATGTGATGCCCACACAAGTGTGAAGTCTCCATTCTTGGAGATTTTTCATAAGCCAGCTGGGCAAGACCCTGGGCAACATGCTTTGCCTTCACTTTGGAGGCCAGATTTTGAAGGGGGGGTTTATATAGATGACGTCCAGAGCTCCACTACAAACTACATTTTTCTACGACTCCATGATTCTTTTCTGAAACTTTTGGCCATCTTATTCCCATAGAAGTTGTGAATCCTACCCATATCGCTTCCTCACAAGGGCATATCCTAATTCCCAGGATAGGCTGCTTTAGGAAACTGTTCCTTTATTGTTATTGTTGTCTTCTGGAACTTGATCTAGCTTATGTATATACTCTGCCAGATAATTCCGTGCATACTCTGAAACAGATTTCTGCAACTGTGTCTATGTGAGCAAATTAAACACCTCAGGGGACTGTTCTTTGCTATGCAACTGGAACAGCTATGCTATTAGATTTTTAGCATGGTGCCTGACCTATTTTTGGTTCATGCTGAATGCACTCTTCTCCACTAGCCCAAAAATATCTCAGACATAAATTCAGAAATTAGCAGGAGTTACCAATTCTTCTTACCAGTGGTATTCTTGTTTTGGAGTCTCGTCAAGTTAACAGTACAGATATTGGCTGTTCCTTGACCCAAGTGCCATCAAGTGGTCCTTGATGTGTTTTAATTCATCAGTGCAGACACAGCCTCAAAGTCTAGGCAACTTTCAAGCCAAAGGGTCAAATTCAGGATGCCATGGCAGTTGTGTACCTTGATGTATACTGTGGGGAGGAGTACTAATCTCACTTTTTTATTTGAGTAATTAAATCGCTGACTTCTGCTTTAGGGATATTTTGCCCTCCATGCACCAAATCTTTAGCCATTAGAAAGCTGCAGCCTGATTTACAAGGCACTGAAGTCAGTGGAAGCCTTTGCTTTTTTTTTTTAATACTTTATTTTTGCTTGTAGCTTGTCCAGTTTACTGATAAGGTGCATAGTTTCAGTTACCTTGCATTTAGGCAGCTTTATCAAGGCTGTCATTAATACTTCTCTTTTTAATCACTTATACTTATGATGTGGCTTGCCTTCTATAACATCTTCAGTCATTCCAGTCATTTCTCCTTTATCCTCTAATTATTTTAAGTGTAAATCAGTTTGATTTACAGCCTGCTGACTGTGTCATTATCTGAGATGTGTACATACTAGCATATTTACTGTGTCAAGCTGATGGTGGCTAATACAATTATATGCTTTTTTCACTGATATCTGATCTGCTAATTAACTGGAAAATATTTTGATTGGGGTGACTGCTTACCCAAATTATTTAATTGTCCCATGCAAGGCTGTCAGCAAAAAAAATTAATAAAAGAGATGATGCTAGGAAGTTCTGTGAGATTTCACACTAACAGCTCTTCAGGGTAGGGCTGGAATTAGAGGAAGAGCAAAAAAAATGGAAATAGAGGAATAGCAAGAGCAGCATGGAGCCTGCAGGAAAAGAAATTAGCTGGCATTTTAATTTCAATACTGAATAATAGTAAGAACACTTAGGTTTTATCTATTCCCTTTCTGCCTTGATTTTCTTACTTTCTTTACAAAGCAAGGTGCCCTGATCCCCGTCCTGAAAGAGTGTATATGTGAAGGAGATGAATGAAGGTTAAGAGAAATGAGACCATAATGCAGGGAAATTGGAAAGCCCTAACTCTGAGGTCTGTGCCTGGTTAAGTGGATTGGACTTCTTTAACAGTCTCAGGTGGGCTTTTTAACCTGAATTGACAGCCACTTACTGTTGAACTGAACATGGTTGAAAGCTGCAAGTAATTTTATCAGCTGTGAGTTTTCACTTGTACCCTGTGCGAAATATGTTGGACACTTTCTTCAGCGGGCATAGTGGTCCTGTAAGAAACTTAAGCTTAGTTTTTAAGCAGAAAGTCTAAGAATTACTTTTTTTCACTAAAAGTAATGAACTCACTGAATACTCAAAGGTTCTTGTTGAAGGAAATGTCTGGATTTAAAAGATACACCTCTGCTTTACTCAATAACTGCAATATTTGTGTATTGTTAGATTTCGTATCTGTAATGAAATGGCTAACAACTTTAAGTGGTGTTGAGTGAGTGATCTATAGGTTTTTTAGTGGTCATTGATAGAAACAATGTGGTTTACACCACAGGATTAAGCAAGATATATGCTGTTCTAAAATTAAGAACCAGCAATGTGCTTGTGCTCAGTTTTGTCCGTACGTACTTTGTTATAAAGGGATAATTTCTAGAATCAAAGGGCCACATCAAAGATGAGAGAAGCTGCACAAATGTAGTTTTATTCATGTGAATAACTCCATTGAATTCCTTCATACAGCTACTTGTGTGGTTTAGATCTTTATTAAGAAGTCCTGGAAATTTCATTTTGCATTCCAATTTTGAGTATGCCAAAGAAATACACAGCAAAATCCTAAACTAATGAGTTTACATATAATTTATACATACAGATTTGTTTCATGCAGAGCGACAACAAGGAGCCATATAATGCCTATTATCTAAAGATGGAAACTGTTTGTTGTCTTTTTAATACCAGCAGAGATAGGACACTGTCAGAGGCTTCCAGTATAAGCCACGGTAAAAAGAACACTTACTATAATGTTACCCAGCTGCTGAGTTAGTGCTGCTCCAATATTGCACACTTAGGCAAACAAAGCCATCAGTCAGTGGAACATGGATGCCTAAAGACCTTTGACTTTCAGGGCCTACGTATACATAAATCATAAACTTACTAAACATGCTTATTACTAGACTAAGTAATGAGCACAGAGCAACAGCAACTGCTTTCATCCCATAAGCAGCTACACTTAGGCCTGATTCCTATTTCCCTGAAGAAACCCCCAATGAAAATTGAAGTTAGTAAATAAGGAGATGATTTGGGCAGTTATTTTCATTCTCAGCCTTTACGGAGACACATTTCATTAGGTTTATCTCAGAGCTGCTGTTTTTCAGTGAAGATATGAGGCATAGTCTTG
This sequence comes from Psittacus erithacus, assembly GCA_009867235.2. Classification (NCBI taxonomy): domain Eukaryota; kingdom Metazoa; phylum Chordata; class Aves; order Psittaciformes; family Psittacidae; genus Psittacus; species Psittacus erithacus. Next base: position 18,324 of record WYDI02004014.1, on the reverse strand, counting down.
ACTTCTTACCATCCAGGATGTCCTCGTTCCGTGCTACAACGCCAGCAATTGCATTTTCTAAATACAAATGGACCTGGATCAGATGATAAGCAGCTGTTCTGCCTCAGCACAAGACAGGTAAGTAGTCTGGGAGCAATCTCTTCTGAGATGGCTGGATATGTCAGGACTGCTTTGTATTCCTGCACACTGGGGAAAACACAGAGTCCTGTGCTAAAGGGTAAGCCAAGCCTCTTGAGTCCCACATTGCTGGGGGGAAAGAAAAGACAGCAGTGGCTGAGACATGCTGAGATTTAAAACAAGGAGCTTTTTTTAGCTATCAGTGGAGAGGAATACTTAATTTAAACTTTGTTTTCTCCTCTGCTCTGCCCAACTTCTCCAAATAAATCATACTTTATCTCTCAATTTCTCAAGGCCACACAAATTCTCTACTTGCTCATGGTATTTTTCTAATTTTAATTGTACTTTATTAAATAAAAAATGTTTCCATCTACAGCAAAACGAAACAAAGTTTCCAGTTATTATATGCTTTTGGTTTCTGTCTCCTTTATATGTACCTTATTTTCTCCAGTAATTTTCAAGATTTCAGGCTAGGATCATCACAGACTCTTATATCATATTATTTGCCTACCATGAAGTTGTTTATGTGCATTGTTTACCCAACAGACATTTCTCTTTCACTTGGTACATTCATTACTAAATAATTCTGTGAGAAGATACAGGCCACTGATTTTTTGCAATTTGCATCTCCATACTCTAAGCTATGTTGAAAGCAAAGCTTTTTGGTCCTTTTGCTTTGGAAGTACATTAATATTTCTATGACCTTTACTAGATGGCAGATGAGAAGCATTAGGAATAAAATAACAAACAAACCAAAAGAAACCAATTTTTTAAAAAGCATATTTCTGAAAGGAGCAAGAGAGAAAAGAATCTAGTCTAAAAAAATATGAACTTTAGCTAGTTATGCTAATTGTTCTGCTGTAGCCTATTTTTCCATGCCAAAATGTTTCTTTATGATCAACCCATTCAACATAATGTAAAAAAGTATTTGAAGGGGTTCAGTAGCTATGCATACAAAAATATATAGATAGTATTTAGAGATATTTAAAAAGAAATAAAGTAGTTTCAGATGCGTTTATGTTGAAGTGATCATATTCAAAGCACGGTCACTTTGTTAACAACTACTTCACACAAAATTACTTAAATAATTTAATTTCCACAGTCTGCTGGTTATAAAGAGAAATTCTGTGAAACAAGCTGCAGATGTAGTGACTTTCTGCATGGTGCAAATCCTCTGCTTTAGAAGACTATACGTTTCAAAGCCTTTAGAAGACTGTAGAAGGAAAACCAACTAAATTCTACCCAGGAAACCATTTCTCTCACAGCAGCATTGTTTTTCAGTGGTTTTACTACACACCGGAAGCCAGCTCTGTTCCTGTTCATCTAGGTGTCGATGCCATAACTCAAAGGAACAGATCCAAAAATGATTGTTAGTGACTTGAAATTTGACTGCTTTATGAACACTGTGTATAGATTAACAACATCTATGATTCAGCAATGCATTTAAAAGATAGAAAGCAGAAGTTGCCCCACCAACTTAAGTATTTGTTCACTGGTTTCCAGCTGGAGGCAAAACTGGCATTCTTTAATAGCAATCCTCTTTCATATGCTTTCTATCATATGCCACACTATCAACTAAAAGGATAGTTTGGGGGATGTGCCTGTGTTATGTCTCTTTAGGATAGTGTGGAAGAGTCAGAAAATTTTAAGATAGCAATAACCAGTTCACCATACCAGAAATCACATGAATCTAGGACAGATCAGATTAAATCAAGTGGGGCTATTTATAGGATTGACATGATGGCAAAAGTCCCCTTTTGTCTTCACTACCAAGAGCAATGCTATTGCAACAAGTAAAAACAGGGATAGACCTTATATTGAATGAGTCACATAACTTTTATTTTTTTTATTAATACTTTTGTAAGTTCTTCTCTTTCAATACATGAAGATTTTCCCTCGAGGTTTCAAGGAATAGTCTCTCATAATATTGGAACTAAAATATAGATTTGTTAAAAACAAATTAATTTTAAATGAAATGAGTTGTTGCTTGGACACAAGCATTTCCATTTAATTTGCAATTAACGCCCAAGAGCTTCTTGATCTTTGTTTAAGTTTTCAGAGAAACTGAAAGTAACTAGAAACCGACTTTAAAAACCTCCTTTCCTCCCCACTGTTTATTTTTTTTTTTCTACATGTCTTCAGCTTGGTCTAGCAGTATAGAGGACTGTAAATCATCCTTACATTTTTTTAACAGTTTTATCTACAGGATTTCTAATACACAGCTTTCACTCATTAGGTGTAGAGATTCTAGCTCTCAACTAATCTGTAAAGTCAGAGAAAGCTATTCTGAGTTATCCAGCTAAGAACGTGCTCCATTTTAAAAATAGCTCCCATCTCCTTAGATTATTGTGCTTTAATTATGCCATGTATAAAATATTTTTATACATAAAGCAACCAATCTGAACTTACTCAAGCAATGGCATCTGTCTTTGAAGTTAATGTTCTTAGCTCACTGCTGGCTTAAAATATAATCAGTTTTCATCTGCTAGTTTGAATGGAACTGAAGTTTCTGCTCAAGATATAGCCTGTGATGCTACATTGCACTGCACAAAGACAGTTCCTACGTTCATACCCAAAGTCAGACCACTCTCCTTGCACTGCAGGGTAGGGGCTCTGAAAGATTTAATTGCAATCCTTCTCAAGCATATAACAGCATTGCCCTTGTAAAAGATTTGTAAATGTTTTTATGTGGCACATAATTCCATATGGCATGATAAAATAAATTTGCAAAAGAGGCTATGTGTTTATCTAGAATATTCACTGACTTGCATACATGCATAGCTCCAAAACAAAAGGCAAAGGCAGGTTGTGTGCTTTCTGTACCTATACATGAGCTGTAACTTTGTACATGTACAGGCAAATTCAAATTTAATGCATACAGAGAAACTGATTAGATGAGAGCATTTTTTAAAAAAATATGGTATCAGTGATTTGTGCGCAATGAAAATACAGAAAGCTAGAAGTGATACAGTTTCTGTGTTAGGTCAGACATCTCAAGAACTGGAATCATTCTGCTCCACTCCAGGATAAACAATCTGCTACAGTCTTATTAGCAGAAATGGCACACCTTAATATCAGTGCCTGCCTTGCTTAGCTGTCATCTCACATTCCTAGGGGCTTGTTTGTCCTCTATGACTGAAATTTGTACAGCAGTGGCAGAGATTTGGATGCTCGGTTCCCATTATTATTGCTGAGGATCTTAACCCCTTTGTTAAGGGATGTTAGTTCTTTTTGTGGATTTGTTGTCTTCTGGCTCTGTGGTTTATGTTCCCTACCTTTCGGTACTTCCAATGAGTCTCCAGTCTGCTCTTAAAAAGGCCTTTTGCCACTGGTGCATTTTAAAATCATTCACAGAAGGCTCTTCAGTGGCTATGGGAAAGCTATTTCTTACAAACATGTTACACATATGTATCTCAAAAGCCTGGAGAAAGCCTGCACTGGAGGAAAGCAAGCAGGAGAGGTAACAGAGCAGGAATATAAATGATTTGGGTAATACAAGACACTTAAGGACAGAAATTTCTGAGCAAGTTGCCAGGCTGTCCAAATGAAACTACTTGGACTATGTTGGCTCCTGGAGCAGAGCAGAACTCTCTGATCTAAAAATTTGCATTTGGTCTTCTTTTCCTCATGGGTGCAATATCTTCATGTTGTCCACACCAACATCAGAAATAAAATGGTGCCAAGACAGAAACTTAAGTCCTGGCCCTTCATCTTCCCTATTTAATATTTTCAAATTAAGCATAACAGAATTAAAGCATGGATGCAAGCCACATAGTCTTAACTAGCCTCCAGACCAGAGATCATAACCCGGCTCCTTTTATTCACTACTACACACGGAGGCAGAGATTAAAATCTCTGAGATTAAGATATCACTCTGTGACATTTAACCATCTTTGTAAGGCATGCTTATGACAGCTGAGGGGAAGGGCTACTGCTCTGTAATGATTTCTTAGTTAGTAATATATTTACATGTGTATGCCCACATGCATACGTATGTATATATATGTATGTATACACACAAAATATTTATGTAAACAGATGGAACAGCTGCCACATCATTTTCAACCTTAGTTAACAAGGCAATCCAGTACAGGCAACAAGTTTCAAGACTTTGACTTATGATTCCTTTTGTTTTTAACATGGTTTTAACTGTCAACGCTAGAAAGTCATAAATATGAGACTAATGTAATAAGGACTACCACAAGCACCCACTTCTAGGCTATTTTATTTTTGTTCCCTACTTAAAGTATCCACACATCTTCACACATTTCCTTCCTTCTCACTGTCAGACACTGAGGCTCTCAGTTATGCAGGTAAAAAGGACTGACACTTTCTAAATTGTAACAATTTGTTCTTCCTAATAATTATGAAGAATGTAACAGTTTATTCTAAACTGTAACAGTTTATTCTTCATAAGGATTACAAAGACTAACTGGAGTCACCCTTTGAGAAAATTGCTTGGGTGTGATTATACTGAGATGAGCTTCCATGTTTTGCTATGTATCTGCAGTCACAGAGAAAGACTTTCAAAATGTGTTCTTACATTGCTAAACATGCCCTCTTCTTCCTTCTCACTGCTTTCTTCATAAACAGTTATGCCCATTTGCCTCAGAGAATATGAACAATTTGCAATACTTCATAGTATTAGAATCAGCTCCCTTAAAAACAATGGTGGCAAATCTTCATAAGAGTTTTAAATCTTATTTTAAACCTTACTTTCTGGTTATATGTAATGTGCTGAAAGACAGATCCCTACAGCAACTATAACAGGGGTATGCTCTCTGCCCCTTGCCTCTTTTCAGACTTTCTTGGACACACAAGGTTGTGTCACAACTAACCTGCACTGCATATCTGAAGAACTACCATGAAATATCTGTGCTATGAAACACCTAAAGAAAAGCAGGGCTGCTTTTTTTTTAGGTATTTTGTCAGTTCTGTGCTTTTCTGACACAGAACTGACCACAGAATGCTATGTTCACTCACTCCCCAACCATAAAATACTTTCTTTTGACTTAAACCCCTTTTGAAATCTCCGAAGCAACTTGCTGAAAGGGTGCAACCTTTCTTTCAAAAATCAAACAAAATTACTAAATTAATCTTACATTAACTATGATGATGCCAGTGAATTTCCGTACTACTCATAATGCAAATGAATTTGTGTATTTTAGGTGGCAATGGGCAGTTCATTTAAACACAACTCAAAACAAAACACAAAACCTTGCTTCCTATGCAAAAGCTAAACAAAGAATTTGATTGCACTAAAGGACTTTGAAACCTAATTTGCTGACTTCACCTTGGGATTACCTGGAAACAAAAATGTAATAAAAATACATCTATAAACTTGACATATAAAAATTCTACTCATTTCTGAAGATGAAGAAACCGTGTTTCTTCTGTGCTATATCCTATACAGTCCTGTTGATTTCAGAATGCTTTAAACATGGTATAAAGGATTTTGTCCCACACACTGTGGAAGCTCCATGCAATAGAAACATAGTGCAGAAGTGGTTGCGTCTATCTGGTATTGCTGATACTTTTGACAGGAACATTTATTAGACCATGTTAGCAGTAGACAAGAGACTCCCTCTGATGCCTATAATTGTCTCCAGGAGACTGACCGTATATTGTAGATGTGTCAAATAAAGCAGCTATAAAAGCTTCCACCGCATGCAATTACATGCTGTTTTCTGAGAAATTATTACAGTCATGGCTTGGGAATGATCAAAGGGTGAAAAAAAAAGGGTCACCATTTTAAAAACAGTAAGAATGAGATCACATCCTCCATGAAAAGCATGTGGAGGTGAATTGGGGTACTCTGACCCTAAATTCCAGGAATAAACTCTTGTCTCTTCACCTCTCCACTACAGTATAGTTTGACCTGCATCCACTGAAATCAGCAGGGATTTTTATCATTTATTTCACAAAGGGAAGGAATCAAATGTTAAGCATCCCTCTTTTATGGGCATCACTGTCTAATGTTGGAGGGAGAGTCACAGCATCCCTAATGGTATTACATAGCAGTTTCAAAGAGGGCTATAATCCTCCATCTTAGGTCAGTGAGCATTATCTTAGACCACAAATAGGTCCAGAGAAAGTAAAATAGGACTGTTACAATTCTGTAGCCAGGGGTACTACCCTGGGGAAATGTACCACTTAGACAAAGGGTGATAAAACCTGCTCTACAATGTCTGCATATGAATGTGCTTGCTGTATGTTTCCTACACACACTTCTTCAAAACATCAGGGATTAATTCCTGGTTATGGAAAGTATCCCTAAGCACAGAATGGTACCTACTAAAAATGCTCTGACCACACCACCCAAGTCTTGGGAGTCAGGCACAGGGACTGTGAGAATGAAGACCCTGGGCTCACTGTAAGAGAGGATCTGGTTTGAGACCACCTTAAGAACCTGAATGTGCACAAGTCCATGGGATCTGATGAAATCCATCCACGGGTCCTGAAGGAGCTGGCAAATGAAGTTGCTAAGCCACTGTACACCACATTTGGAAAATCATGGAAGTCGGGTGAAGTTCCCGATGACTGGAAAAAGGGAAATATAACCCCCATTTTCATGAAGGGGAAAATGGATGACCCAGGGAATTACAGACCAGTCAGTCTCACCTCTGTGCTTGGCAAAATCTTGGAGCAGATTCTCCTGGAAGGCATGCTAAGGCACATGAAAAACAGCAAGGTGCTTGGTGACAGCCAGCATGGCTTCACTAAGGGGAAATCCTGCCTGACCTATTTGGTGGCCTTCTATGATAGGGCTACGGAACTGAGGGACAGGCGTAGAGCAGCTGATGTCATCTACCTGGAATTGTGCAAAGCATTCGACACTGTCCCATAAGACATCCTTGTAACTAAATTGGAGAGACATCAATTTGATAGGTGGATCACTCAGTGGATGAAGAACTGGCTGAATGGCCACACGCAAGGAATTATGGTCAATGGCTCAATGCCCAGCTGGAGACCAGTAACGAGTGGTGTCTCTCAGGGATCGGTGTTGGGACCGGCCTTGTTCAACATCTTTGTCGGTGACATGGACAGTGGGATTGAGTGCACCCTCAGCAAGTTTGTCGATGACACCAAGCTGTGTGGTTAGGCTGATAAGCTGGAGGGAAGGAATGCCATCCAGAGGGACCTTGACACGCTTGTGAGGTGGGCTGATGCCAACCTTGTGAAGTTTAACCATGCCAAGTGCAAGGTCCTACACCTGGGTTGGAGCAATCCCAGGCACAGCTCCAGGTTGGGCAGAGAAGAAATTAAGAGAAGCCTAGTGGAGAAGGACTTGGGGGTGTTGGTTGAGGAGAAAATGAACATGAACTACACCCACAGTAACATCTGTATAAAGTAAAGGGAAGTAACAGATGTGTCTTCCTTTCTTAGACCACAATGGTGCTTACCTTTTTTGCTCTTGAAGTTTGGAATCTGAAGTCTGCCAATGATCTTTGCCAAGATGCATCTGTCTTTTTGCCCATGACATTTACAAGCAAGTTAGTCTTGCATCAGGATGTCCTGGATTCAGCTTTATTAGCCCACTCTTAGGACACTCTTGCATTGTTTCATTCCCTATCAACAGCAAACTGCAACTACAGGTGACTGCCTATTGTCTAAGCATAACCACAAGAGAAAAAGAGCAGAGGTGAATGGATATAGGGCAGCAGAAATGGAAGTCAGTGCATTTTGCACGATGATGAAACACTTTACAAGGTGAATTCTGTAAAATCCAGGCAGCTCCTCAAGCCTTTTTTGGATACTTTTCACTGGCACTACTGAAAAAGAAGGATGATGCATTATGAACAGAATCCTAAGGCAAATTAAACAGTTTAAAGGAAGATAAATATCTCAGCAAAACATGGAAACTTGGGATAGCATCACAGCATTCTAGATAGATAAAAAGAAATCAGAATCATAAAGGAGAGACAGGAAACAAGTAGTAATTAAGCTATTCTGAAGCTACTGAGAGAAAATCTAGGTTGGTCTTTTGCTGGTGTCAGAACTCTTTGTGTTAACAAAAGGAAAAGGGCTTTTCAGCTGTTTTAAAGTGTCCGTCTCCTTTGAAACAACAAGAGTTAGACACCTAAATACATAATACTGGCCCATAGTTTTAACAAGCCTTGTATGAAAGAGCAAGAGAGAATAGAAAATACTGATTCACTTCATGAGGCAGCCACAACTGTGATCTGGGGCTGTGATGGTTTCATAGTCACAGGGTCTTGGGCTGCATTGGTGTGAGGGAATGGCATGATTTTGCCTCTTATTGCCTTCTAAGTAAACTCACTCATTTTTAACAACTATTGTTGCCTAGCAAATACACATTTCCTATATCTGCCAGCATCAATTTATAAATACAATACTATACAGGGTTTTTTCGGGAATTTTAAAGTTTGACATTCATAAGTCTCAAAACACACACAGATCAAACAATCAGGAAAAAAAAGTAACTTAAACCATGACTTAGCAACCATAACTAAAGAAATGTTTCTCAGTGTAGAAATAATCCACATTTTCAAATCATGATTTACCTCAGTGTTAAGGTACCTCCCCTGTACATACCTTACAGAAAAAAACCTAAAACCTCAAAAGGACTTCAGATTAGCATGACAATAATATCATGTGATCCAACACCGACTGTTCAGTATTTTCTAAGCCAATGCAATGTCATGCTTAACATTTAATTGTTCTTTAACTAAATAAATGCAATTAGGATTTTCCCTGTAATCTTTCTGAACAAGCTGAGAAATATGTCTCATACCTACCCATGCATTCATGCAATTATTGATGGGGTTGTTGATGGAAGATTAGAATTTGCTGGCTGAGTTGCTGACCAATGAACCTCACCAGTGTATCCAGTGATATTTGGAATGCTAAAGGAAAATTGGAGAAAGGTTAAATTAAATGACTATAGGCTTGAAATTATGACTTACAGATCAGTTCTAAAATAGCTAGTGCTTATCAAAGATGGACGGGGTAAAAACTCTTTATAATATGATCCACAGTCCTTAGAATGTATGAACTGCATAGCTTCTTTAAGATCAGCAAAACAACTTTATGATGATAACAAATGATAAACAACTAGCTGGTGATTTCACCCAAAATCTTTACTTAGACATGGCAAAAGTGAATCCTCTAGTGACTTCTTCTTTTTTGTTTTCCCTGCTTTAGGTTGAATATCTGTATTCATGATTACAAGCAACACTGAATCTCAAAGAAAAAAGGGGTTATGGGATTTGCATAGAGCACAGAAAACAAAGAATTACTCTTTTAAAATGTGATAAAGATTTAGCTCATATTTAGGTTCCAGCTTCAAATATGGAATTTAGGTAGCAGGTTTTAGGCCAACAGGTGTGATAAGTCACAGCCTAAACCACAAATGATTCCCTCAAATGATTCTGAGGTTCACTAAATCTCCCCTAGAATTCATTAAAAGTGTATTTACATGTATATGTAATGTAATATTATTAATAAATACATGTAATAAATAAATACATGTAATATTATTAACACATCTTAGACACATCAACCTAAATTCTAGCTCAAGCACACCAGTGGACTGAGACAGTATGTGCCACATCTTGGAAGAATAAAGCCTTTTGTTAATTCCAATTCTAAATTTTAATGTGAAATACAGAATAAAAGAAATGGACAAAAGATTTCTACTTCTCTGAGGCAGTGCAACAGAAAATTTTGATAGCAATTGCTGCAAGATGAAGCAGAGATGGACAAAACTGAAGAAAAAAACACGAAGGTGTACAAATAAGAATCCAGAGAGATAATCCTGAAGATTAAATCTATAAAGATAATTCATGAAGATAATCCATGAAGATTAAAGATTAAAACTCTAAGCCCCTAATAAAATAGCTTTTTTCAACACAAAGTTATTCAGAGAGTATCATCAGTACTGTTCTATATTGACAGCTCAAAATAGGACACTGCTGAATTATACATATATCCAGACTGCCCATATGCATGGAGGAAAGAGTGCATGACAAGCTATTTCATCCCCTGAATCAGCTAAATACTTAGGACTGTAACCTTTACCTCCATTAGACCTTCTTAGGTCTTCAGACCACAAGAATGATAGATAATAGTGCCTCCTTTAAAATATCGCTGAGGTATTTTTTTGTTTCCCCCGTACTGGGTAAAAATAAACAGTTCCTTTAATTATAAAGTGCATAGAGATATTGGATTCAATACAGCCAATCAGCTACTTCTCTGAAACTAAGTTCAGCACAAGATGCAAAACTGGACATATGTGTCAAATGTGGTTTATCAGAAAATTCATTGACTTGTGTACTAGGAAACTTGGATCTGGAATTCGTAACCAGAATAGCAGAGGTAATGATAAAATGCTGTATCTACTTACTGAAGTTATAACAAAGGACTGCGCATGAACTATACTTGCCACAGGAGCATTGGCAATATATGTTGCAGTCTTTGTATTTTGGAGTTTGGAGAAAGACCATCTAGTTCTTTGTGTTATTTTGGAGTAGCCTTGCACTAACCCATACATTCTTACACTTATATTCCCCGGGCCATGCTCCAGTACATGACTCTCCAGAGAAGATGGATTTGTAGAACCAGTACAACAGTTCTGCAGCATTTGGGAAGCTGTTACCTACAGTAAAGCACCAAGGAGTTGGCTGAGCAAGTAACAAATCTGCTCTCTGTCTTGACAGCAGCCACGCAGGGATAAGTAGGCCTGAAAACCTGCTCCAGCAGTAGAACATATTTTCAGAATTGGCTAAAATGATTTGCAGATAAATTTGATTTTTTGTGTCAAAGTAGACAAGGTTTAGGTTACATGCAGACCAATCTGCATATGCAGAGATCACACTTAGGGGCACAATGGACATTGGGTTTGTGCAAGTATAAGTGCATGCATTCACCTAAACCTGAAAAAGTGATATCACTTTGAAGGAATCAGTCAGATCATGAATAGAGTTTTATCACTGTGGTGGTGTGCTACATATCAAGATACATCTCTCACACACCAAGAAGAAATTCCATTGACTTCCTTAAAATTGTATGAGCATCACAGAGGAGGCAATAACAGCAAGAAGCCCCGTATTAACTTGCAACATTTTAATAACCTATTTGGAATTAACTGACATAATAACTATGCAATCGTGGAGATATTAGAATACATTATCCAGTGCGAGGCATTTGATTGATAAAATCTGACCTTAAAACCTACAAAACTAGAAGAAGAGAGAATGGCATCAGAAATGGCCAAATGTGACCCAAAAATGAAACCTGAGAGACTTGTTTTAGACTTGTTAGAAAGAATTGACAGGAACTGGTGTATTCATAACATTTGGGAAGGATGTAGCTCTGAAAGAGAAGAGAAATGGGCAAAAAGAAGCTAAAAGTACCAGGATAGTAAGAAAGCTTATACTACGGTAAAGCAGCTGCTCTCCTGGAAACCTGCAAAGAAGATGCAAAAATGAGCTGCGGTTATGTATGTGATAAAGCAGATGAAACTGAGGTTAAAAAAATACCCTTTCGGTTTTTTTGTTTTTGGATCATGGTGTCTAGCTCCTGTGTGTGTTCTCTGATGATCTGCTAAACCTGATTGCTGCTGCTAAAGAAAACAATCTAGTGCCAGGCTATCACTGGGCAACATGCAAAACTTCTCTGTGGTTATGCTGTCGTCATCAAGCTTTCTTGCTGTAACCATGACATCTCTCTTGTTCATACACTTCCTTGTTATCACACTAGCAGCTCTTAGTCTCAACAGTAAGAAACATACAGCGCTGACAGCTGAATCTGTGCAAGCTCCAAGATTTGTCAAGTGGAAAGTCGTGATTCTGAGTGCATCTGCTTTGGTATGCCTCTGTTTTGTATACCCACATTGGGATAACTTTGAAGATTTTTATTTCCTGGTAGTAGTCAGGAAATAGTGTAGAACAGATTTAGTCGGCAACCCATGCTGACATTTAGGGGTATTTGATATGCCTTAAGGCATCTCAGATAAGCTCCCATAGCACAGGACCCACAGAAGATCCATGCTGTCCTGAAGCAGCAGCTGGAAGTGATGGTCTAGGGTGCCTTCAGGGCACTGGATGCCCAGGTTTGCCATGTCAATTCCATATCAGCTCTTTTTATGGGAGCAGAATCAGGATTCCCCCAAATAATTTATAATTCTTGAAAACCTTGGATCTAGCATTTTAACTTGAATGACTGAGGTAGCCAAGTTCTATGTGTAAAAATTCTGTCTAGTGAAAACCATCTAGTAGATTCTTACCTTGCACTTAAAAGCAGAGTTCCTAACATCTTACTTTCTTAGAAACACTGTTGCATAAATCTCATAGAACTAAATTACCAGATTATGTCATTAACTAGCTCTTGTTACTAAAATTATGAAATAGGCCTCTCAGGTCTCACTCACAGCACATAAGACTCACAACTGTCCTCCACCTCAAATTCTTTTCCAGGAAGACTTAAATGTCACATGTCACATTTGTGTCCCTTCTTCTATTCCATGATCCTATTTGCTCAGAAGAATAACCTCTGGTAAAAATGCCTTAGACATGATCCTATGTCAGGAAACTCAGTGCACAGAGTCTCTTGTGTTGGGAAAGAATATATCTGAGAGAACTTAAGTCAAAACAAGGTGTTCCAAGCAGAGCAAAGAATGGAACTGACAGGGTTTTTTTAAAGAACATTCTGGGTTGCATTTCAGACTCTTCTCCCTCAGCCATCAAAGCAGGATAGGGAATGAGTATTTACAAATTGATTTGGAGCTTCTGAAAGAATAAAACTGTCAAAATGGTAATACCCTAGAAATATTTTGAATCATGTTGAACCAAAACATTTTGTTTCTACAGTTTCAAACAATTTTATTCTGCTTTCACCCTTTTCACTCCCACTCTCCTTCCCCCCACAACCCCACCTATCAAGCTAGCCATAAAATCTCAATTAGAAAATGTCAAAATAGGATATTTCAGCATTCCGCACCATCCACCCCATGCATGGCTCAAACAGGAAAATCACTAACAAGGCATACATGGTGGACAAACTGTCAGTTTCTGAAGAAAAAATACAAGATGGGAAAGCTCTTAGACAGCTGAAGAAAAACACTACACAAGGTGCAAGGTGGCAGAGGGTCTTGTCCCCATCTAATTGTCGCCTGTGAGGTTTCTGTGATAGCTTGAAATTATAATAGATGGTTGGACACAGTCAGTTGGAAGCTGACTGCACTGAAAAAATATGACCAAAGTCAGTACAGATACACTGATGTAATAGCATTTTGCCCGATGTCCTTGAGGATCCAAGGATAAAGAGTAGTTTAGGGTATATCTTTGTGCAAGAACTGTAGGACTTGAAACACTTATGACTTTGTCTTCCTAGCAACTGCAGGTATTAAGTTCCCATTTCAATCAACTGCTTCCAGAAATGGATTTTGGTCAGATCCTGTCCTCTCTCTCTGACACACACAACTTCTTTGGCCTTGGACAACTCAGTTCAGTCTTCTCAGTCTTCATCTTTCAAAAACTAATACTATCATCTACTTTACCAGTGTTATGGTAATGAATTAGTCAATGCTTCAAAAGTGCTGCTAAGTAAATAACACTTGGTTAGAATGCATATGTATTGTGTAAGCACTGCCCTCTACTGAGTCTTATGAGAGCTGATGAATTCTGAGTAGCAAGTTTTAAAATGCTAATGATTGACGGGTTTTTACTTAATTGTGGAGGAAAAGCTTTTCATGTGGAACAAGAAAACATAATCTCTGTTCTAATTGCTTTTGTCAGATTTCAAGGGGAAGGTTCCAGTAAGTATCACAGTGGAAATCAGGAACACACAAAAAAGAGAAGAGTGCGAGTCAGATATAACACTTGATATGAACTGCTGCTGTGTACGCTGGAATGCACTAAATGTGCTACAATACTACTACACTAAGTACTGCTAACTCACTGAGTGTAAGGGAGTTCTAACAATGCCAAGGAGATGAGTTATTTGTTTGTCAGGCTGAGCATTTACCAGAGCCCTGCCCATGAATGCTACAGAGGAAATCCCCATCACCAGTGCGGGAAGGTTTTTTTCCATTGACCCTTAAAACACCTGCAGCACTAAAATACCACATAAAGCATAGCCTTGTTTCAGCAGCTGATTGGGGAAGAGGTCAATAAAGGAAAAAGCTAGTGACTAGGGGTGGAGGAGAGCTATGAAAAATTACATTCCTATAAACATGTTAACGAAAAAGAGGACAGCAAATCACTATCTTGGGAATCCATATGGTGTAGTAAAACTAGTTTCTCTATGGTTTTCAAAATCATTAATTTCAAAATGCAATTCTGAATAAGAAAGATTTTTTCAAAGTAGTTGTTAATTACAAGAGAGAATAAATTTTGTCATCACTTATTTTCACTTATTAATAACACAGAACCTCTCAAAAGTGCCCAGAGAATTTAGCAGTCTGAGTCTTCCTGGAGGTCACTGTAGCTGTGCTATGAAGTTTCCTCCTCTGTGTAACTTGCTCAAATGAGCTGAAAATAGAGTTTCATCAGAATTTAGATCATCCTCCTCTTCCTTGATACCCATTTGGGTTGGAGCAGCAGTTACACACAGGACATCAGATTTTTAAAAGTGCACAGCACCCAAAAGCTTCGTGGTAGTGTTTGTGGTCAGATTTTCGCAGGAGCTTAACAGTCAATGCGCACCCAGAATGCGAGCTCTTTCAGAGTTCTGGTTTTCATGTGTGCTTGCTGAGCTATTTTTGAAAGCCTGGCTGGCTGCATAAAACTCTCTAGCTCTCAGTTGCTTCCCTACCTAGTATATGATTAACTATGTGACATATAACCCCAAATGCATTATTTACCTTCCACAAATAAATAAATATTATAAGCAAATAATTAATAAACAAATTGGTAGGAAACAAAGAGAATTTAATCAAGGAAAACAGGCATAATTAATTCAGAGTTCAAAGTCTTCTAAAACAAATTGCAGAGGTCTCAGTTCCACAAAACATATGAAGAGACATTCAGTTCTATCCGTGTTCAGGAGACCTTGTTAAGCATATACCTTTATCTCACTGATTCCAATGGAATCTACACTTCATGGGTTTGAAAGAAAAGAAACAAAATACAAGAAGAGAGTTTCAAGTAGGCAGACAATTAGAGAAAGTGGAGGGGGAGAAACAAAAAAGAAAAAGAAGATATGAAACAAGTACAAAAATCAGTAATTTAAAAACACACCAAAAGCCACTTGAGCCACTGGACTATTCTTGTCCAGGATGCCTATCAAAAGCACACAAGCAACATACAATGAAAACACAAAAAGATAAATCATCAAAGGATTCAATCTGGAACCTTACTAGTTTAGTGGCATAAAAAATGAGAATCAAGCCTGCAACTCCTGTGCTCTGACCCCGTAGTTCACTCGATGGTGCACTGAGCTGTAAGACGAGATCATAAGCTCTAGAAAAGACTTTTGGAGATCTGTTGGTGAAAAAGTATGGCATTAGAAATATATTTTCAGAGTTCTCTTTCACAAGATCTTCCTAAGATTTTTACTGGATCTTTAAAAAGATTCAGTAAAGGATCTTTGCCCCTGGCAAAGAAATGATAGAAGATTTCAGGTTTTAGGCATACATTGCAACATAAGCAAGGATGAAAGAGAGGAACAAGTTCATCTTAAATCAAAGTCAGGAATGCATACACAAACCAAGGGTATTAAGAATGCTATATTCCAGGGCTGGAACAGACCTCAAGAGACAATGCAATCGACGCCTTTCCCCCAAGACAGGCTTTAATGAAAGCCTGGAAGAGAATAAGAGCAACTAAACTACCATCCAATCTGACCTGAGAAAGACAATTTCACCGCTCCATTAGGGAAATTCCCACTGATCATCCTAGACTGCCACCAGATCACATAGTTTTGATTAATAAGTTCAGATTCATAAATTTAGCACTTCTAGATGAATCACAACACTTATGACATGGCTTTTTACAAATGGTAGAGGTTCCCACAGCTATTCCATGTCTGAATCACAGAGGAAAAACTGAATAAAATATTGCTTAGATTCCTAACTCTTCACTTGTGTCTTATCCTTACTTTCAAAAACCATGGCCATCATTTGTGCTAATAATTATTTTTTAAAACCAAGTTTTAGCAAAGCACTATTTCAATAGCATAAAGCTCAGAGTTTGGTAAAAAAAGGCATAGGCTAGGGCTCAGGATATATGAAGTTTAATTCCTAGCTGTACTATAGATTCCCAATGGTGTTTGCCACATCACTTAATTACACTGCACCTGGATTCCCATCTGTAAAACTTCCAAATTGCATGGCAAGGACTTCAGAGTATTATCTACAGTGTCAGGTATGCTCACAACAGCTTTTCACAACACTAATCATATACCAGGAGCTTTTAGGCTCAACTGCAGTGTAAGTCCTGCCTTTTATCTTTTTTCTAATTCCTTAAGAGAAAAAGAAGAAAAACAGAAGATGGTTTCCTGTTCTGCCAAAAGGAAGAGAGGGTGGGCACAAGGGTAACATACAAAACATGCCCAGGTTCACCACTCTTCCTGTTTGTCTCAGCAAAAGTACATAGCAGATGACTCTTAGCTAGTTTCAGCTTTGCTAATAATTCGAATGACAACCACTTTCTTGCACTGTCCGGGGAAGAATAGTGTCCCACTCCAGAGTTATGCCCTAGTGACAGTGCTGTTGCCCAAGTGCTAGAGGCAGGAAGTGCAACTGCTAGTCTATGAAAGAGTGAAAGTGACTATTTACAAAGAGATTTTTACAACTTACAGGCTTACAAAGAATATTTATATTTCTAAATCCAAAGCATGTATCATTTCTCACAGATTTTGGTAGAATTTCAGTAGCGTTAACACCTTTACACATGTTTCCAGAACTACTGGCAAACACACAAAACAAAAACTCTAGGGATCAATTGTATGTGTTGTTTCTGAATTTTTCCTTTCTTCTGCTTAAAATCATAGCAATCCTGATGTCTGACACTCACAGACAAAGAATAAATATGGAAAAAGTAATAGATCTTTTCAGATGGGATTGAGTTTTTCACAACTGGAGACGTCAGAATCTTTTAGGTCTCAGAAATCTTGGTCTCCTGGTTGCCAGAAATCAATGAAATACATAGCCTCGTCCACTAAAACAAACTAAAAAGGAAAATGACATGTAGAGTACTAGAGAAGGTAATACAGAACCTGTTGCTCAAACTTATAACTCTACCATGATACCATACATGGCAAATAGCTCCAGAAAAGATGTCTGTCTGTTTGCAAGACAGTGTACACATCAGCTTCTATTGTTCAAAGCCCGACAGCAATAACAGTATGACATGGCAGAACTAAGGGTTAATAGCTCTGCTAACTTCCCTACAACTCAGAAATCTCTGTTCAATGCTATAGTGTATGCTCTGTGTGCTGTATTTTTAAAGCATATTACTCAGTAACCATTTTATACTATTTTATGTTCTAATTCAAGCAGAAGTTAAAAGTTAGATGAAGGCTGTGAGAAATGAGATGTCTTGTGCAGGAGGTGAGACAAAACAGTCAGAATGGTGCATTACATACGTAAAACCTTGGTAATAACAGGTCTGGTGCAGTAATATAGGTTAAATTTGAGCATTTTACAATGCTCAGCACCTTCCTTTGCCTGTGAACCTACTGCTGTAATGAACAAGGCTGTGTGAAGAATGATGTGCTGTTTCCCACAAGTGTGTGACAGCATGTGATGCATAACAAAGGCTATTCTCCCTGAAACTGATGAAAGAAACAGAAAAGAACAGATCTAAGATGGAGCTTAGAAATCCCAGCTACTTCCAAGGCAGCTCCCAGTGACTAGGAATGTTTAGCACATACTCTGCCTTATATGAGTAAGGACCAGAATTATGCTTTTTCTTCAGAACAGAATGGGCAACATTTTTACAGTTCCTCTCCCTCTGTTTCGTCCAGTGAGGCATCCCTTTTGTAGTTGCCACACAAATGTGGTTTGTGCAAGACCACTGACAGGACAGAAAGGAAAGGCCTGCGCAAAAAGAAAATCTAATTTTGTGAAAAGACCACAGAAAAAGGGACTGTGAGAATGAAGACCTTGGGCCCACTGTAGGAGAGGATCTGGTTCGGGACCATCTTAAGAACCTGAATGTGCACAAGTCCATGGGACCTGATGAAATCCATTCGCGGGTCCTGAAGGAGCTGGCAAATGAAGTTGCTAAGCCACTGTCCATCATA